>QLOH01001055.1:0-177590 GCA_026901365.1 Sesbania bispinosa
ATTAAAGGTGTGTACTAATTGATCATGTTCTTGACCAGTTTCAGAAAGTTATCCATCACTTCCTCTTAACATAGAAATTCATAGCGTCCATATAAATGATCAGAAAGCATCCATGTTCGCTTTGCTTAAATTATGAAAATTTCTACGGATTATTATAACAGCCTGTTATTACAAAACTTTAGGATAATTGTAGCAACCGTTGTGATTTAAAATATTATTGAGTTCTCCAACCACTTTTTCTCTCCAACTATGGACAGGAATTCTTCTACACTTTTCTTTAAATTCTTTCAATTCCATGCTATTCAATGATTGGACATAATATTTCAGTTAACACGAAAGAACCCCTTCTGAAATGGCAAAGATCGTCATACGGGGTGGTCATCTATAACTTCTACACGGGGCAACACCATTTCCGAGTTGAAGGACTGTACAAAATGTGTAAGCTCATCATTCATCACATCTAGCATGTTTTTTTAACATGTTTCAACAAGTTTTTCAAATCAGTTTTCTTGTGAGAAATGTGATTGCATGTGCGGGCGCAACAATATAAACCGGCTAATTTAATAAATTCTCGGTTGACCTTCATAACGTTTTGATGACATTTCTTCAGCTCATTGTGGAGATAATGGAGAGCGTGAAATGTTTCTTTTTAATGGAGCTTTCAAATTATTCGTGTTTATACTTCTCCACGATTTTCCTTCTTTGTACAGTAGCATTCCTACCACGTCATGAGATATTTAATAACATTTAATAATTTTTTTATTATTTGTATTTAGAATATAATTATAACTATTTCATGAAAATTATGGAAAACGTTATGTAAAGTCAAAAAAATCGAAATGATTTTTATTTTATTTCTTACAATTAAATATATTATGTATCTTTTTTTATTTTTTATTATTTTTAGGAGTGCTAGGCGGGTTAGGCGGGCCACCTTGCCAACCCATTAACCCGCCTTGAAACGGGATGAGTTACTTACCCTGACCAACTTTATTTGGTGGGCAAACTGCCACGTTTTTTACCACGCCAACGGGTGGCCACACCCCCATAAGGTCTTCCACGACGGGTGGCCACTGGGCCCGTCGTGGTACCCCACTATTACTCCTGCACCACCCATGTTTTGCTATTCCCACCCCATTCCTTTGTGAACCCCCTAATGCTCCCTGCACCATCCCACTTTACTTGTCACACCCCCATTAGGTCTTCCACGACGGGTGGCCACTGGGCACGTCGTGGTAGCCCACTATTACTCCTGCACCACCCATGTTTTGTTATTCCCACCCCATTCCTTTGTGAACCCCCTAATGCTCCCCGCACCTCCCCACTTTACTTGTCACACCCCCATAAGGTCTTCCACGACGGGTGGCCAAGGGGCCCGTCGTGGTAGCCCACTATTACTCCTGCACCATCCATGTTTTGCTATTCCCACCCCTTCCTTTGTGAACCCCCTAATCCTCCCTGCACCTCCCCACTTTACTTGTCAAACCCCCATAATGTCTTCCACGACGGGTGGCCACTGAAGTCGTCGTGGTAGTCCACTATTATGCCTGCACCACCCATGTTTTGCTATTCCCACCCCATTCCTTGTGAGCCCCCTAATGCTCCCTGCACCACCCCACTTTACTTGTCACACCCCCATAAGGTCTTCCACGACGGGTGTCCACTGGGCCCGTCGTGGTACTCCACTATTACTCCTGCACCACCCATGTTTTGCTATTCCCACCCCTTCCTTTGTGAACCCCCTAATGCTCCCTGCACCTCCCCACTTTACTTGTCACACCCCCATAAGGTCTTCCACGACGGGTGGCCACTGGGCCCATCGTGGTCGCCCACTATTACTCCTGCACCACCCTCGTTTTGCTACTCCCACCCCTTCCTTGTGAACCCCCTAATGCTCCCTACACCTCCCCACTTTACTTGTCACACCCCCATAAGGTCTTCCACGACGGGTGGCCACTGGGCCCGTCCTGGTAGCCCACTATTACGCCTGCACCACCCATGTTTTGCTATTCTCACCCCATTCCTTTGTGAACCCTCTAATGCTCCCTGCACCACCCCCACTTTACTTGTCACACCCCCCCATAAGGTCTTCCACGACGGGTGTCCACTGGGCCCGTCGTGGTACCCCCACTATTACTCCTGCACCACCCATGTTATGCTATTCCCACACCCTTCCTTTGTGAACCCCCTAATGCTCCCTGCACCTCCCCACTTTACTTGTCACACCCCCATTAGGTCTTCCACGACGGGTGGCCACTGGGCCCGTCCTGGTAGCCCACTATTACGCCTGCACCACCCATGTTTTGCTATTCCCACCCCATTCCTTTGTGAACCCCCTAATGCTCCCTGCACCTCCCCACTTTACTTGTCACACCCCCATTAGGTCTTCCACGACGGGTGGCCACTGGGCCCGTCCTGGTAGCCCACTATTACACCTGCACCACCCATGTTTTGCTATTCCCACCCCATTCCTTTGTGAACCCCCTAATGCTCCCTGCACCTCCCCACTTTACTTGTCACACCCCGTAAGGTCTTCCACGACGGTGGCCACTGTGCCGTCGTGGTAGCCCATTATTACTCCTGCACCACCCACGTTTTGCTATTCCCACCCCCTTCATTTTTGTATACATTTATCTGAGGTAGTGTTTCTACGACGGTTACTTTGCAACCGTCGTAGAAACGTACTTTCAATGACTTTCCACGACGGTTGAGGTGCAACCGTCGTTGTGAGTTACCCACATAATTGCAAAAATGCCACCGCGTCAGTTTAAACGACGGTTGCCCCTCAACCGTCGTGGAATGCCCGTTGTAGAAGGCCTTTTTTGTAGTAGTGGTAAGCTTATCATTCATCACATCTAGCATGTTTTTTTAACATGTTTCAGCAAGTTTTTCAAATCAATTTCCTTGTGAGAAATGTGATTGCATGTGCGGGCGCAACAATATAAACCGGCCAATTTAATAGATTCTCGGTTGACCTTCATAACGTTTTGATGACATTTCTTCAGCTCATTATGGAGATAATGGAGATCGTGAAATGTCTCTTTTCAATCGAGCTTTCAAATTATTCGTATTTATACTCCTCCACGATTTTCCTTCTTTGTACAGTAGCATTCCTACCACGTCATGAGATATTTAATAACATTTAATAATTTTTTTATTATTTGAATTTAGAATATAATTGTAACTATTTCATGAAAATTGTGGAAAACGTTATGTAAAGTCAAAAAAATTGAAATGATTTTTATTTTATTTTCTTACAATTTAAATATATTATGTATCTTTTTTTTAGGAGTGCTAGTCGGGTTAGGCGGGCCAGCCTGTCAACCCATTAACCCGCCTTGAAACGAGATGAGTTACTTGCCGTGACCCACTTTATTTGGAGGGCAAACCAATAGTGCCTCGTTTTTTACCACGCCAACGGGTGCACGTCACGATGGGTTGTCCCGCTTTGCAACCCCGAGAATCTAGCAAATTATATCAGCAATATTGAATATCTAGGAGTTCATTGATGTAAATCTTTCTCAAGTGAGGAATTCTTTGCGCTAGTTTCTTTGCTTCGTAACTCAAGAACAGAACAATCTTCAAGATTTTCACGTTGGGTAGTTGTGGACACATCCTTGTGTCCTCTAGCAAAAAGATCAGTTTAACTCAGATGACTAGATAAAAATTCGATTCCAAGGTGCACAATATATTAATTAGCTAAAGAGCGGTACGCACTGAGGGAACGATAAATTTAATCAGGTAAATTTTGAATTGTATTTTTATGTGGTCTTTGTCAATGAATTGTAGCACTTGTCTACCTCATTCAAAAACTATCAAGCACAACACCTAAAAAGAGAGTAATGTATTGGCCATGTGGTATGGTTGGAAATCCGGAATAATGTGAAATAAATTAAAGGTGTGTACTAATTGATCATGTTCTTGACCAGTTTCAGAAAGTTATCCATCACTTCCTCTTAACATAGAAATTCATAGCGTCCATATAAATGATCAGAAAGCCATCCATGTTCGCTTTGCTTAAATTATGAAAATTTCTACGGATTATTATAACAGCCTGTTATTACAAAACTTTTAGGATAATTGTAGCAACCGTTGTGATTTAAAATATTATTGAGTTCTCCAACCACTTTTTCTCTCCAACTATGGACAGGAATTCTTCTACACTTTTCTTTAAATTCTTTCAATTCCATGCTATTCAATGATTGGACATAATATTTCAGTTTAACACGAAAGAATCCCTTCTGAAATGGCAAAGATCGTCATACGGGGTGGTCATCTATAACTTCTACACGGGGGCAACACCATTTCCGAGTTGAAGGACTGTACAAAATGTGTAAGCTCATCATTCATCACATCTAGCATGTTTTTTTAACATGTTTCAACAAGTTTTTCAAATCAGTTTTCTTGTGAGAAATGTGATTGCATGTGCGGGCGCAACAATATAAACCGGCTAATTTAATAAATTCTCGGTTGACCTTCATAACGTTTTGATGACATTTCTTCAGCTCATTGTGGAGATAATGGAGAGCGTGAAATGTTTCTTTTTAATGGAGCTTTCAAATTATTCGTGTTTATACTTCTCCACGATTTTCCTTCTTTGTACAGTAGCATTCCTACCACGTCATGAGATATTTAATAACATTTAATAATTTTTTTATTATTTGTATTTAGAATATAATTATAACTATTTCATGAAAATTATGGAAAACGTTATGTAAAGTCAAAAAAATCGAAATGATTTTTATTTTATTTTCTTACAATTTAAATATATTATGTATCTTTTTTTATTTTTTATTATTTTTAGGAGTGCTAGGCGGGTTAGGCGGGCCACCTTGCCAACCCATTAACCCGCCTTGAAACGGGATGAGTTACTTACCCTGACCAACTTTATTTGGTGGGCAAACTGCCACGTTTTTTACCACGCCAACGGGTGGCCACACCCCCATAAGGTCTTCCACGACGGGTGGCCACTGGGCCCGTCGTGGTACCCCACTATTACTCCTGCACCACCCATGTTTTGCTATTCCCACCCCATTCCTTTGTGAACCCCCTAATGCTCCCTGCACCACCCCACTTTACTTGTCACACCCCCATTAGGTCTTCCACGACGGGTGGCCACTGGGCACGTCGTGGTAGCCCACTATTACTCCTGCACCACCCATGTTTTGTTATTCCCACCCCATTCCTTTGTGAACCCCCTAATGCTCCCCGCACCTCCCCACTTACTTGTCACACCCCCATAAGGTCTTCCACGACGGGTGGCCACGGGGCCCGTCGTGGTAGCCCACTATTACTCCTGCACCATCCACGTTTTGCTATTCCCACCCCTTCCTTTGTGAACCCCCTAATCCTCCCTGCACCTCCCCACTTTACTTGTCAAACCCCCATAATGTCTTCCACGACGGGTGGCCACTGAAGTCGTCGTGGTAGTCCACTATTACGCCTGCACCACCCATGTTTTGCTATTCCCACCCCATTCCTTTGTGAGCCCCCTAATGCTCCCTGCACCACCCCACTTTACTTGTCACACCCCCATAAGGTCTTCTACGACGGGTGTCCACTGGGCCCGTCATGGTACTCCACTATTACTCCTGCACCACCCATGTTTTGCTATTCCCACCCCTTCCTTTGTGAACCCCCTAATGCTCCCTGCACCTCCCCACTTTACTTGTCACACCCCCATAAGGTCTTCCACGACGGGTGGCCACTGGGCCCATCGTGGTAGCCCACTATTACTCCTGCACCACCCTCGTTTTGCTACTCCCACCCCTTCCTTGTGAACCCCCTAATGCTCCCTGCACCTCCCCACTTTACTTGTCACACCCCCATAAGGTCTTCCACGACGGGTGGCCACTGGGCCCGTCCTGGTAGCCCACTATTACGCCTGCACCACCCATGTTTTGCTATTCCCACCCCATTCCTTTGTGAACCCTCTAATGCTCCCTGCACCACCCCACTTTACTTGTCACACCCCCCATAAGGTCTTCCACGACGGGTGTCCACTGGGCCCGTCGTGGTACCCCACTATTACTCCTGCACCACCCATGTTATGCTATTCCCACACCCTTCCTTTGTGAACCCCCTAATGCTCCCTGCACCTCCCCACTTTACTTGTCACACCCCCATTAGGTCTTCCACGACGGGTGGCCACTGGGCCCGTCATGGTAGCCCACTATTACGCCTGCACCACCCATGTTTTGCTATTCCCACCCCATTCCTTTGTGAACCCCCTAATGCTCCCTGCACCTCCCCACTTTACTTGTCACACCCCCATTAGGTCTTCCACGACGGGTGGCCACTGGGCCCGTCCTGGTAGCCCACTATTACGCCTGCACCACCCATGTTTTGCTATTCCCACCCCATTCCTTTGTGAACCCCCTAATGCTCCCTGCACCTCCCCACTTTACTTGTCACACCCCGTAAGGTCTTCCACGACGGTGGCCACTGTGCCGTCGTGGTAGCCCATTATTACTCCTGCACCACCCACGTTTTGCTATTCCCACCCCCTTCATTTTTGTATACATTTATCTGAGGTAGTGTTTCTACGACGGTTACTTTGCAACCGTCGTAGAAACGTACTTTCAATGACTTTCCACGACGGTTGAGGTGCAACCGTCGTTGTAAGTTACCCACATAATTGCAAAAATGCCACCGCGTCAGTTTAAACGACGGTTGCCCCTCAACCGTCGTGGAATGCCCGTTGTAGAAGGCCTTTTTTGTAGTAGTGGTAAGCTTATCATTCATCACATCTAGCATGTTTTTTTAACATGTTTCAGCAAGTTTTTCAAATCAATTTCCTTGTGAGAAATGTGATTGCATGTGCGGGCGCAACAATATAAATCGGCCAATTTAATAGATTCTCGGTTGACCTTCATAACGTTTTGATGACATTTCTTCAGCTCATTATGGAGATAATGGAGATCGTGAAATGTCTCTTTTCAATCGAGCTTTCAAATTATTCGTATTTATACTCCTCCACGATTTTCCTTCTTTGTACAGTAGCATTCCTACCACGTCATGAGATATTTAATAACATTTAATAATTTTTTTATTATTTGAATTTAGAATATAATTGTAACTATTTCATGAAAATTGTGGAAAACGTTATGTAAAGTCAAAAAAATTGAAATGATTTTTATTTTATTTTCTTACAATTTAAATATATTATGTATCTTTTTTTTAGGAGTGCTAGTCGGGTTAGGCGGGCCAGCCTGTCAACCCATTAACCCGCCTTGAAACGAGATGAGTTACTTACCGTGACCCACTTTATTTGGAGGGCAAACCAATAGTGCCTCGTTTTTTACCACGCCAAAGGGTGCACGTCATGATGGGTTGTCCCGCTTTGCAACCCCGAGAATCTAGCAAATTATATCAGCAATATTGAATATCTAGGAGTTCATTGATGTAAATCTTTCTCAAGTGAGGAATTCTTTGCGCTAGTTTCTTTGCTTCGTAACTCAAGAACAGAACAATCTTCAAGATTTTCACGTTGGGTAGTTGTGGACACATCCTTGTGTCCTCTAGCAAAAAGATCAGTTTAACTCAGATGACTAGATAAAAATTCGATTCCAAGGTGCACAATATATTAATTAGTTAAAGAGCGGTACGCATTAAGGGAACGATAAATTTTATCAGGTAAATTTTGAATTGTATTTTTATGTCGTCTTTGTCAATGAATTGTAGCACTTGTCTACCTCATTAAAAAACTATCAAGCACAACACCTAAAAAGAGAGTAATGTATTGGCCATGTGGTATTGTTGGAAATCCGGAATAATGTGAAATAAATTAAAGGTGTGTACTAATTGATCATGTTCTTGACAAGTTTCAGAAAGTTATCCATCACTTCCTCTTAACATAGAAATTCATAGCGTCCATATAAATGATCAGAAAGCCATCCATGTTCGCTTTGCTTAAATTATGAAAATTTCTACGGATTATTGTAACAGCCTGTTATTACAAAACTTTTAGGATAATTGTAGCAACCGTTGTGATTTAAAATATTATTGAGTTCTCCAACCACTTTTTCTCTCCAACTATGGACAGGAATTATTCTACACTTTTCTTTAAATTCTTTCAATTCCATGCTATTCAATGATTGGACATAATATTTCAGTTTAACACGAAAGAATCCCTTCTGAAATGGCAAAGATCGTCATACGGGGTGGTCATCTATAACTTCTACACGGGGCCAACACCATTTCCGAGTCGAAGGACTGTACAAAATGTGTAAGCTCATCATTCATCACATTTAGCATGTTTTTTTAACATGTTTCAACAAGTTTTTCAAATCAGTTTTCTTGTGAGAAATGTGATTGCATGTGCGGGCGCAACAATATAAACCGGCTAATTTAATAAATTCTCGGTTGACCTTCATAACGTTCTGATGACATTTCTTCAGCTCATTGTGGAGATAATGGAGAGCGTGAAATGTTTCTTTTTAATAGAGCTTTCAAATTATTCGTATTTATACTTCTCCACGATTTTCCTTCTTTGTACAGTAGCATTCCTACCACGTCATGAGATATTTAATAACATTTAATAATTTTTTTATTATTTGTATTTAGAATATAATTATAACTATTTCATGAAAATTATGGAAAACGTTATGTAAAGTAAAAAAATCGAAATGATTTTTATTTTATTTTCTTACAATTTAAATATATTATGTATCTTTTTTTATTTTTTATTATTTTTAGGAGTGCTAGGCGGGTTAGGCGGGCCAGCTTGCCAACCCATAACCCGCCTTGAAACGGGATGAGTTACTTACCCTGACCCACTTTATTTGGTGGGCAAACCAATCGTGCCACGTTTTTTACCAGGCCAACGGGTGGCCACACCCCCATAACGTCTTTCACGACGGGTGGCCACTGGGCCCGTCGTGGTACCCCACTATTACTCCTGCACCACCCACGTTTTGCTATTCCCACCCCTTCCTTTGTGAACCCCCTAATGCTCCCTGCACCTCCCCACTTTACTTGTCACACCCCCATAAGGTCTTCCACGACGGGTGTCCACTGGGCCCGTCGTGGTACCCCACTATTACTCCTGCACCACCCATGTTTTGCTATTCCCACCCCCTTCGTTTGTGAACCCCCTAATGCTCCTTGCACCTCCCCACTTTACTTGTCACATCCCGTAAGGTCTTCCACGACGGGTGGCCACTGGGCCCGTCGTGGTAGCCCATTATTACTCCTGCACCACCCACGTTTTGCTATTCCCACTCCCTTCATTTTTGTAAACATTTTTTCTGAGGTAGTGTTTCTACGACGGTTACTTTGCAACCGTCGTAGAAACGTACTTTCAATGACTTTCCACGACGGTTGCGGTGCAACCGTCGTTGTAAGTTACCCACATAATTGCAAAAATGCCACCGCGTCAGTTTCAACGACGGTTGCCCCTCAACCGTCGTGAAATGCCCGTTGTAGAAGGCCTTTTTTGTAGTAGTGGTAAGCTTATCATTCATCACATCTAGCATGTTTTTTTAACATGTTTCAGCAAGTTTTTCAAATCAATTTTCTTGTGAGAAATGAGATTGCATGTGCGGGTGCAACAATATAAACCGGCCAATTTAATAGATTCTCGGTTGACCTTCATAACGTTTTGATGACATTTCTTCAGCTCATTATGGAGATAATTTAGAGCGTGAAACGTCTCTTTTCAATCGAGCTTTCAAATTATTCGTATTTATACTCCTCCACGATTTTCCTTCTTTGTACAGTAGCATTCCTACCACGTCATGAGATATTTAATAATATTTAATAATTTTTTTATTATTTGAATTTAGAATATAATTATAACTATTTCATGAAAATTGTGGAAAACGTTATGTAAAGTCAAAAAAATCGAAATGGTTTTTATTTTCTTTTCTTACAATTTAAATATATTATGTTTCTTTTTTTTTTAGGAGTGCTAGTCGGGTTAGGCGGGCCAGCTTGTCAACCCATTAACCCGCCTTGAAACGAGATGAGTTACTTACCGTGACCCACTTTATTTGGAGGGCAAACCAATAGTGCCTCGTTTTTTACCACGCCAACGGGTGCACGTCACGATGGGTTGTCCCGCTTTGCAACCCCGAGAATCTAGCAAATTATATCAACAATATTGAATATATAGGAGTTCATTGATGTAAATCTTTCTCAAGTGAGGAATTCATTGCGCTAGTTTCTTTGCTTCGTAACTCAAGAACAGAACAATCTTCAAGAATTTCACGTTGGGTAGTTGTGGACACATCCTTGTCTCCTCTAGCAAAAAGATCAGTTTAACTCAGATGACTAGATAAAAATTCGATTACAAGGTGCACAATATATTAATTAGCTAAAGAGCGGTACGCACTAAGGGAACGATAAATTTAATCAGGTAAATTTTGAATTGTATTTTTATGTTGTCTTTGTCAATGAATTGTAGCACTTGTCTACCTCATTCAAAAACTATCAAGCACAACACCTAAAAAAAGAGTAATGTATTGGCCATGTGGTATTGTTGGAAATCCGGAATAATGTGAAATAAATTAAAGGTGTGTACTAATTGATCATGTTCTTGACAAGTTTCAGAAAGTTATCCATCACTTCCTCTTAACATAGAAATTCATAGCGTCCATATAAATGATCAGAAAGCCATCCATGTTCGCTTTGCTTAAATTATGAAAATTTCTACGGATTATTATAACAGCCTGTTATTACAAAACTTTTAGGATAATTGTAGCAACCGTTGTGATTTAAAATATTATTGAGTTCTCCAACCACTTTTTCTCTCCAACTATGGACAGGAATTCTTCTACACTTTTCTTTAAATTCTTTCAATTCCATGCTATTCAATGATTGGACATAATATTTCAGTTTAACACGAAAGAATCCCTTCTGAAATGGCATAGATCGTCATACGGGGTGATCATCTATAACTTCTACACGGGGCCAACACCATTTCCGAGTCGAAGGACTGTACAAAATGTGTAAGCTCATCATTCATCACATCTAGCATGTTTTTTTAACATGTTTCAACAAGTTTTTCAAATCAGTTTTCTTGTGAGAAATGTGATTGCATGTGCAGACACAACAATATAAACCGACTAATTTAATAAATTCTCGGTTGACCTTCATAACGTTTTGATGACATTTCTTCAGCTCATTGTGGAGATAATGGAGAGCGTGAAATGTTTCTTTTTAATACAGCTTTCAAATTATTCGTATTTATACTTCTCCACGATTTTCCTTCTTTGTACAGTAGCATTCCTACCACGTCATGAGATATTTAATAACATTTAATAATTTTTTTATTATTTGTATTTAGAATATAATTATAACTATTTCATGAAAATTATGGAAAACGTTATGTAAAGTCAAAAAAATCGAAATGATTTTTATTTTATTTTCTTACAATTTAAATATATTATGTATCTTTTTTATTTTTTATTATTTTTAGGAGTGCTAGGCGGGTTAGGCGGGCCAGCTTGCCAACCCATTAACCCGCCTTGAAACGGGATGGGTTACTTACCCTGACCCACTTTATTTGGAGGGCAAACCAATCGTGCCACGTTTTTTACCAGGCCAACGGGTGGCCACACCCCCATAAGGTCTTCCACGACCGGTGTCCACTGGGCCCGTCGTGGTACCCCACTATTACTCCTGCACCACCCATGTTTTGCTATTCCCACCCCCTTCCTTTGTGAACCCCCTAATGCTCCCTGCACCTCCCCACTTTACTTGTCACACCCCCATAAGGTCTTCCACGACGGGTGGCCACTGGGCCCATCGTGGTAGCCCACTATTACGCCTGCACCACCCATGTTTTGCTATTCCCACCCATTCCTTTGTGAACCCCCTAATGCTCCCTGCACCACCCCACTTTACTTGTCACACCACCATAAGGTCTTCCACGACGGGTGTCCACTGGGCCCGTCGTGGTAGCCCATTATTACTCCTGCACCACCCACGTTTTGCTATTCCCACTCCCTTCATTTTTGTAAACATTTTTTCTGAGGTAGTGTTTCTACGACGGTTACTTTGCAACCGTCGTAGAAACGTACTTTCAATGACTTTCCACGACGGTTGAGGTGCAACCGTCGTTGTAAGTTACCCACATAATTGCAAAAATGCACCGCGTCAGTTTCAACGACGGTTGCCCCTCAACCGTCGTGAAATGCCCGTTGTAGAAGGCCTTTTTTGTAGTAGTGGTAAGCTTATCATTCATCACATCTAGCATGTTTTTTTAACATGTTTCAGCAAGTTTTTCAAATCAATTTTCTTGTGAGAAATGTGATTGCATGTGCGGGCGCAACAATATAAACCGGCCAATTTAATAGAATCTCGGTTGACCTTCATAACGTTTTGATGACATTTCTTCAGCTCATTATGGAGATAATGGAGAGCGTGAAATGTCTCTTTTCAATCGAGCTTTCAAATTATTCGTATTTATACTCCTCCACGATTTTCCTTCTTTGTACAGTAGCATTCCTACCACGTCATGAGATATTTAATAACATTTAATAATTTTTTTATTATTTGAATTTAGAATATAATTATAACTATTTCATGAAAATTGTGGAAAACGTTATGCAAAGTCAAAAAAATCGAAATGATTTTTATTTTATTTTCTTACAATTTAAATATATTATGTATCTTTTTTTTTTTGTTTTTAGGAGTGCTAGGCGGGTTAGGCGGGCCAGCCTGTCAACCCATTAACCCGCCTTGAAACGGGATGAGTTACTTACCGTGACCCACTTTATTTGGAGGGCAAACCAATAGTGCCTCGTTTTTTACCACGCCAACGGGTGCACGTCACGACGGGTTGTCCCGCTTTGCAACCCCGAGAATCTAGCAAATTATATCAACAATATTGAATATCTAGGAGTTCATTGATGTAAATCATTCTCAAGTGAGGAATTCTTTGCGCTAGTTTCTTTGCTTTGTAACTCAAGAACAGAACAATCTTCAAGAATTTCACGTTGGGTAGTTGTGGACACATCCTTGTCTCCTCTAGCAAAAAGATCAGTTTAACTCAGATGACTAGATAAAAATTCGATTCCAAGGTGCACAATATATTAATTAGTTAAAGAGCGGTACGCACTAAGGGAACGATAAATTTAATCAGGTAAATTTTGAATTGTATTTTTATGTCGTCTTTGTCAATGAATTGTAGCACTTGTCTACCTCATTCAAAAACTATCAAGCACAACACCTAAAAAGAGAGTAATGTATTGGCCATGTGGTATTGTTGGAAATCCGGAATAATGTGAAATAAATTAAAGGTGTGTACTAATTGATCATGTTCTTGACAAGTTTCAGAAAGTTATCCATCACTTCCTCTTAACATAGAAATTCATAGCGTCCATATAAATGATCAGAAAGCCATCCATGTTCGCTTTGCTTAAATTATGAAAATTTCTACGGATTATTATAACAGCCTGTTATTACAAAACTTTTAGGATAATTGTAGCAACCGTTGTGATTTAAAATATTATTGAGTTCTCCAACCACTTTTTCTCTCCAACTATGGACAGGAATTCTTCTACACTTTTCTTTAAATTCTTTCAATTCCATGCTATTCAATGATTGGACATAATATTTCAGTTTAACACGAAAGAATCCCTTCTGAAATGGCAAAGATCGTCATACGGGGTGGTCATCTATAACTTCTACACGGGGCCAACACCATTTCCGAGTCGAAGGACTGTACAAAATGTGTAAGCTCATCATTCATCACATTTAGCATGTTTTTTTAACATGTTTCAACAAGTTTTTCAAATCAGTTTTCTTGTGAGAAATGTGATTGCATGTGCGGGCGCAACAATATAAACCGGCTAATTTAATAAATTCTCGGTTGACCTTCATAACGTTCTGATGACATTTCTTCAGCTCATTGTGGAGATAATGGAGAGCGTGAAATGTTTCTTTTTAATAGAGCTTTCAAATTATTCGTATTTATACTTCTCCACGATTTTCCTTCTTTGTACAGTAGCATTCCTACCACGTCATGAGATATTTAATAACATTTAATAATTTTTTTATTATTTGTATTTAGAATATAATTATAACTATTTCATGAAAATTATGGAAAACGTTATGTAAAGTAAAAAAATCGAAATGATTTTTATTTTATTTTCTTACAATTTAAATATATTATGTATCTTTTTTTATTTTTTATTATTTTTAGGAGTGCTAGGCGGGTTAGGCGGGCCAGCTTGCCAACCCATAACCCGCCTTGAAACGGGATGAGTTACTTACCCTGACCCACTTTATTTGGTGGGCAAACCAATCGTGCCACGTTTTTTACCAGGCCAACGGGTGGCCACACCCCCATAAGGTCTTTCACGACGGGTGGCCACTGGGCCCGTCGTGGTACCCCACTATTACTCCTGCACCACCCACGTTTTGCTATTCCCACCCCTTCCTTTGTGAACCCCCTAATGCTCCCTGCACCTCCCCACTTTACTTGTCACACCCCCATAAGGTCTTCCATGACGGGTGTCCACTGGGCCCGTCGTGGTACCCCACTATTACTCCTGCACCACCCATGTTTTGCTATTCCCACCCCCTTCGTTTGTGAACCCCCTAATGCTCCTTGCACCTCCCCACTTTACTTGTCACATCCCGTAAGGTCTTCCACGACGGGTGGCCACTGGGCCCATCGTGGTAGCCCATTATTACTCCTGCACCACCCACGTTTTGCTATTCCCACTCCCTTCATTTTTGTAAACATTTTTTCTGAGGTAGTGTTTCTACGACGGTTACTTTGCAACCGTCGTAGAAACGTACTTTCAATGACTTTCCACGACGGTTGCGGTGCAACCGTCGTTGTAAGTTACCCACATAATTGCAAAAATGCCACCGCGTCAGTTTCAACGACGGTTGCCCCTCAACCGTCGTGAAATGCCCGTTGTAGAAGGCCTTTTTTGTAGTAGTGGTAAGCTTATCATTCATCACATCTAGCATGTTTTTTTAACATGTTTCAGCAAGTTTTTCAAATCAATTTTCTTGTGAGAAATGAGATTGCATGTGCGGGTGCAACAATATAAACCGGCCAATTTAATAGATTCTCGGTTGACCTTCATAACGTTTTGATGACATTACTTCAGCTCATTATGGAGATAATTTAGAGCGTGAAACGTCTCTTTTCAATCGAGCTTTCAAATTATTCGTATTTATACTCCTCCACGATTTTCCTTCTTTGTACAGTAGCATTCCTACCACGTCATGAGATATTTAATAATATTTAATAATTTTTTTATTATTTGAATTTAGAATATAATTATAACTATTTCATGAAAATTGTGGAAAACGTTATGTAAAGTCAAAAAAATCGAAATGGTTTTTATTTTCTTTTCTTACAATTTAAATATATTATGTTTCTTTTTTTTTAGGAGTGCTAGTCGGGTTAGGCGGGCCAGCTTGTCAACCCATTAACCCGCCTTGAAACGAGATGAGTTACTTACCGTGACCCACTTTATTTGGAGGGCAAACCAATAGTGCCTCGTTTTTTACCACGCCAACGGGTGCACGTCACGATGGGTTGTCCCGCTTTGCAACCCCGAGAATCTAGCAAATTATATCAACAATATTGAATATATAGGAGTTCATTGAAGTAAATCTTTCTCAAGTGAGGAATTCTTTGCGCTAGTTTCTTTGCTTCGTAACTCAAGAACAGAACAATCTTCAAGAATTTCACGTTGGGTAGTTGTGGACACATCCTTGTCTCCTCTAGCAAAAAGATCAGTTTAACTCAGATGACTAGATAAAAATTCGATTACAAGGTGCACAATATATTAATTAGCTAAAGAGCGGTACGCACTAAGGGAACGATAAATTTAATCAGGTAAATTTTGAATTGTATTTTTATGTTGTCTTTGTCAATGAATTGTAGCACTTGTCTACCTCATTCAAAAACTATCAAGCACAACACCTAAAAAAGAGTAATGTATTGGCCATGTGGTATTGTTGGAAATCCGGAATAATGTGAAATAAATTAAAGGTGTGTACTAATTGATCATGTTCTTGACAAGTTTCAGAAAGTTATCCATCACTTCCTCTTAACATAGAAATTCATAGCGTCCATATAAATGATCAGAAAGCCATCCATGTTCGCTTTGCTTAAATTATGAAAATTTCTACGGATTATTATAACAGCCTGTTATTACAAAACTTTTAGGATAATTGTAGCAACCGTTGTGATTTAAAATATTATTGAGTTCTCCAACCACTTTTTCTCTCCAACTATGGACAGGAATTCTTCTACACTTTTCTTTAAATTCTTTCAATTCCATGCTATTCAATGATTGGACATAATATTTCAGTTTAACACGAAAGAATCCCTTCTGAAATGGCAAAGATCGTCATACGGGGTGATCATCTATAACTTCTACACGGGGCCAACACCATTTCCGAGTCGAAGGACTGTACAAAATGTGTAAGCTCATCATTCATCACATCTAGCATGTTTTTTTAACATGTTTCAACAAGTTTTTCAAATCAGTTTTCTTGTGAGAAATGTGATTGCATGTGCAGACACAACAATATAAACCGACTAATTTAATAAATTCTCGGTTGACCTTCATAACGTTTTGATGACATTTCTTCAGCTCATTGTGGAGATAATGGAGAGCGTGAAATGTTTCTTTTTAATACAGCTTTCAAATTATTCGTATTTATACTTCTCCACGATTTTCCTTCTTTGTACAGTAGCATTCCTACCACGTCATGAGATATTTAATAACATTTAATAATTTTTTTATTATTTGTATTTAGAATATAATTATAACTATTTCATGAAAATTATGGAAAACGTTATGTAAAGTCAAAAAAATCGAAATGATTTTTATTTTATTTTCTTACAATTTAAATATATTATGTATCTTTTTTTATTTTTTATTATTTTTAGGAGTGCTAGGCGGGTTAGGCGGGCCAGCTTGCCAACCCATTAACCCGCCTTGAAACGGGATGGGTTACTTACCCTGACCCACTTTATTTGGAGGGCAAACCAATCGTGCCACGTTTTTACCAGGCCAACGGGTGGCCACACCCCCATCAGGTCTTCCACGACCGGTGTCCACTGGGCCCGTCGTGGTACCCCACTATTACTCCTGCACCACCCATGTTTTGCTATTCCCACCCCCTTCCTTTGTGAACCCCCTAATGCTCCCTGCACCTCCCCACTTTACTTGTCACACCCCCATAAGGTCTTCCACGACGGGTGGCCACTGGGCCCATCGTGGTAGCCCACTATTACGCCTGCACCACCCATGTTTTGCTATTCCCACCCATTCCTTTGTGAACCCCCTAATGCTCCCTGCACCACCCCACTTTACTTGTCACACCACCATAAGGTCTTCCACGACGGGTGTCCACTGGGCCCGTCGTGGTAGCCCATTATTACTCCTGCACCACCCACGTTTTGCTATTCCCACTCCCTTCATTTTTGTAAACATTTTTTCTGAGGTAGTGTTTCTACGACGGTTACTTTGCAACCGTCGTAGAAACGTACTTTCAATGACTTTCCACGACGGTTGAGGTGCAACCGTCGTTGTAAGTTACCCACATAATTGCAAAAATGCACCGCGTCAGTTTCAACGACGGTTGCCCCTCAACCGTCGTGAAATGCCCGTTGTAGAAGGCCTTTTTTGTAGTAGTGGTAAGCTTATCATTCATCACATCTAGCATGTTTTTTTAACATGTTTCAGCAAGTTTTTCAAATCAATTTTCTTGTGAGAAATGTGATTGCATGTGCGGGCGCAACAATATAAACCGGCCAATTTAATAGAATCTCGGTTGACCTTCATAACGTTTTGATGACATTTCTTCAGCTCATTATGGAGATAATGGAGAGCGTGAAATGTCTCTTTTCAATCGAGCTTTCAAATTATTCGTATTTATACTCCTCCACGATTTTCCTTCTTTGTACAGTAGCATTCCTACCACGTCATGAGATATTTAATAACATTTAATAATTTTTTTATTATTTGAATTTAGAATATAATTATAACTATTTCATGAAAATTGTGGAAAACGTTATGCAAAGTCAAAAAAATCGAAATGATTTTTATTTTATTTTCTTACAATTTAAATATATTATGTATCTTTTTTTTTTTGTTTTTAGGAGTGCTAGGCGGGTTAGGCGGGCCAGCCTGTCAACCCATTAACCCGCCTTGAAACGGGATGAGTTACTTACCGTGACCCACTTTATTTGGAGGGCAAACCAATAGTGCCTCGTTTTTTACCACGCCAACGGGTGCACGTCACGACGGGTTGTCCCGCTTTGCAACCCCGAGAATCTAGCAAATTATATCAACAATATTGAATATCTAGGAGTTCATTGATGTAAATCATTCTCAAGTGAGGAATTCTTTGCGCTAGTTTCTTTGCTTTGTAACTCAAGAACAGAACAATCTTCAAGAATTTCACGTTGGGTAGTTGTGGACACATCCTTGTCTCCTCTAGCAAAAAGATCAGTTTAACTCAGATGACTAGATAAAAATTCGATTCCAAGGTGCACAATATATTAATTAGTTAAAGAGCGGTACGCACTAAGGGAACGATAAATTTAATCAGGTAAATTTTGAATTGTATTTTTATGTCGTCTTTGTCAATGAATTGTAGCACTTGTCTACCTCATTCAAAAACTATCAAGCACAACACCTAAAAAGAGAGTAATGTATTGGCCATGTGGTATTGTTGGAAATCCGGAATAATGTGAAATAAATTAAAGGTGTGTACTAATTGATCATGTTCTTGACAAGTTTCAGAAAGTTATCCATCACTTCCTCTTAACATAGAAATTCATAGCGTCCATATAAATGATCAGAAAGCCATCCATGTTCGCTTTGCTTAAATTATGAAAATTTCTACGGATTATTATAACAGCCTGTTATTACAAAACTTTTAGGATAATTGTAGCAACCGTTGTGATTTAAAATATTATTGAGTTCTCCAACCACTTTTTCTCTCCAACTATGGACAGGAATTCTTCTACACTTTTCTTTAAATTCTTTCAATTCCATGCTATTCAATGATTGGACATAATATTTCAGTTTAACACGAAAGAATCCCTTCTGAAATGGCAAAGATCGTCATACGGGGTGGTCATCTATAACTTCTACACGGGGCCAACACCATTTCCGAGTCGAAGGACTGTACAAAATGTGTAAGCTCATCATTCATCACATTTAGCATGTTTTTTTAACATGTTTCAACAAGTTTTTCAAATCAGTTTTCTTGTGAGAAATGTGATTGCATGTGCGGGCGCAACAATATAAACCGGCTAATTTAATAAATTCTCGGTTGACCTTCATAACGTTCTGATGACATTTCTTCAGCTCATTGTGGAGATAATGGAGAGCGTGAAATGTTTCTTTTTAATAGAGCTTTCAAATTATTCGTATTTATACTTCTCCACGATTTTCCTTCTTTGTACAGTAGCATTCCTACCACGTCATGAGATATTTAATAACATTTAATAATTTTTTTATTATTTGTATTTAGAATATAATTATAACTATTTCATGAAAATTATGGAAAACGTTATGTAAAGTAAAAAAATCGAAATGATTTTTATTTTATTTTCTTACAATTTAAATATATTATGTATCTTTTTTTATTTTTTATTATTTTTAGGAGTGCTAGGCGGGTTAGGCGGGCCAGCTTGCCAACCCATAACCCGCCTTGAAACGGGATGAGTTACTTACCCTGACCCACTTTATTTGGTGGGCAAACCAATCGTGCCACGTTTTTTACCAGGCCAACGGGTGGCCACACCCCCATAAGGTCTTTCACGACGGGTGGCCACTGGGCCCGTCGTGGTACCCCACTATTACTCCTGCACCACCCACGTTTTGCTATTCCCACCCCTTCCTTTGTGAACCCCCTAATGCTCCCTGCACCTCCCCACTTTACTTGTCACACCCCCATAAGGTCTTCCACGACGGGTGGCCACTGGGCCCGTCGTGGTAACCCACTATTATGCCTGCACCACCCATGTTTTGCTATTCCCACCCCATTCCTTTGTGAACCCGCTAATGCTCCCTGCACCACCCCACTTTACTTGTCACACCCCCCATAAGGTCTTCCACGACGGTTGTCCACTGGGCCCGTCGTGGTACCCCACTATTACTCCTGCACCACCCATGTTTTGCTATTCCCACCCCATTCCTTTGTGAACCCCCGAATGCTCCCTGCACCTCCCCACTTTACTTGTCATACCCCCATAAGGTCTTCCACGACGGGTGGCCATTGGCACAGTCGTGGTAGCCCACTATTACGCCTGCACCACCCATGTTTTGCTATTCCCACCCCTTCCTTTGTGAACCCCCTAATGCTCCCTGCACCTCCCCACTTTACTTGTCACACCCCCATAAGATCTTCCACGACGGGTGGCCACTGGGCCCGTCGTGGTAGCCCACTATTACGCCTGCACCACCCATGTTTTGCTATTCCCACCCCATTCCTTTGTGAACCCCCTAATGCTCCCTGCACCTCCCTTAATTGTACCGATTCTGAACTTATGATGTGGGAATGATCATGAAGGTATTTTCTGAGCTGAGAGACATGGAATACATCATGGATGTTGGCTAAATGGGGTGGAAGGGCTATTCTGTATGCAAGGGGACCAATCCTTTGCAATATTTGAAAAGGACCGATAAAACGGGGATTTAGCTTTTTGGCTTTAATGGATCTTCCAATGCCAGTGATGGGAGTAACTTTCAAAAACACATGGTCACCTTCCTCAAACTCTGGGTTCTTCCGCCTCCTATCAGCATAACACTTCTGGAGGTTCTGGGCAGTTACCAACTTTTCCCTAATCTTCTTAATCTTTTCTGTAGTTATCTGTACCAACTCTGGTCCTAAAAAGCTTTTC
Source organism: Sesbania bispinosa (assembly GCA_026901365.1). Lineage (NCBI taxonomy): Eukaryota > Viridiplantae > Streptophyta > Magnoliopsida > Fabales > Fabaceae > Sesbania > Sesbania bispinosa. Next base: position 20,840 of record QLOH01001055.1, read on the forward strand.
TCTCCCACCTCACACCAACATAAAGGTGAGTTACACTTCCTACCATACAACACCTCATAGGGTGCCATACCTATACTACTATGGAAACTGTTGTTATAGGCAAACTCTATAAGAGGTAGGTACTTATCCCAACTACCCTTCTCTTCCAAAACACAGGATTAGTTTAGTACCGAAGGTACTTATCCCAACTACCCTTCTTATAGGGTGCCATACCTATACTACTATGGATTGTTCTCTCAGACTGCCCATCAGTCTGAGGGTGGTAAGCGGTGCTAAACTTCAGTTTAGTACCGAAGGCTTGGTGTAGGGCATTCCAAAACCTAAAGGTAAATCTGGGATCTCTATCTGACACTATGCTGGAAGGTACACCATGAAGTTTCACAATCTCCTTGATATACAGTTCTGCTAATTTGGTCAAAGGGTAGGTTGCCTTGATTGGTAAGAAATGAGCTGACTTGGTCAGCCGATCCACCATCACCCAAATGGCATCAAAGCCTGCTGGAACTCTAGGGAGTCCCATCACAAAATCCATGGATATAGCTTCCCATTTCCATTCGGGAATTTCTAATGGTTTTAGCATACCCGAGGGCTTTTGGTGTTCTATCTTAACCTGTTGGCATACAAGACACCTAGAAACGAACTCAACTATCTCTCTCTTCATTCCATCCCACCAAAACATGGTCCTCAAGTCTTGGTACATCTTGGTAATACCCGGATGTACCGTGAACTTGCTCTTATGAGCCTCTTCTAAAATCTCCTCTCTAAGACTACCCCCCTTAGGGATACAGACTCTCCCTTGGAAGAGAATCATCCCATCTCCTGATACAGAAAATCCTGTTTGTCCCCTTCGAGACTGGAGTTCTAAGTCTAAGATCTGAGCCTCTCTAATCCTTGTCCTTAACTCATTAACCACTTCTAGCCTATGGAGTCTCATACTATCTCCCTCATAGTTCCCCTCAAGTTTCAAATCCCTAAACTTCTCTAACAATTCTATCTCATGCACCATCATGAATGACGCATGCAGGGATTTCCTACTTAGGGCGTCAGCCACTACATTGGCCTTGCCTGGGTGGTACTTAAGTTCAAAATCATAGTCCTTTAAAAATTCCATCCACCTTCTCTGTCTCATGTTAAGTTCTTTCTGGTCAAACAGGTACTTTAAGCTGTTGTGATCACTAAAAACCTCAAACTGCACCCCATATAGGTAATGCCTCCACACCTTAAGAGCAAACACTACTGCAGCCAACTCTAAGTCATGAGTTGGGTAATTTTCCTCATGGGGTCTAAGCTGTCTAGAACCATAAGCCACTACCTTCTTATCCTGCATCAAAACACAACCTAAGCCCCTTTCTGAAGCGTCACTATACACTTCAAAGGAATTGGATAAGTCCGGCAATACCAACACCGGGGTGGTGGTTAACCTCTCCTTGAGTTCCTTGAAACTCTTCTCACATTTCTCATCCCAAACAAAAGCATGACCCTTACGAGTCAGCCGGGTGAGAGGTAAAGCCAACTGGGAAAAACCTCTAATAAACCTGCGATAATACCCAGCTAGTCCCAAGAAACTCCTAACCTCAGTGACTGATTTGGGCCTCTCCCAACCAATCACTGCCTCTATCTTACTGGGGTCCACTGACACACCTTCACTAGATATCACATGTCCTAGGAAGTGAACTTTATCCAACCAGAAATCACATTTCTCAGGGTTAGCAAACAATTTCTTCTCTCTCAACACTTCCAAAACCACTCTAAGATGTTGCTCATGTTCTTCTAAGGTTTTAGAATAGATAAGAATGTCATCGATGAATACAACCACAAACTTATCTAAATAGGGCCTAAAGATACGGTTCATGTAGTCCATGAATACAGCTGGAGCATTGGTCAAGCCAAATGGCATCACCAAATACTCATAATGCCCATACCTAGTCCTAAAAGCAGTTTTGGGAATATCCTCACTTCTAATCTTTATCTGATGGTAACCTGATCTCAAGTCTATCTTAGAAAATACTGCTGCCCCTCTAAGCTGATCTAACAGGTCATCTATCCTAGGCAAGGGATATTTATTCTTAACTGTGACCTTGTTCAACTGCCTAAAGTCAACACACAACCTCATGCTACCATTCTTCTTCTTAACAAGGAGCACTGGAGCTCCCCAAGGGGATACACTAGGCCTAATGAACTGCTTCTCTATTAATTCCTCTAGTTGCTTCTTAAGTTCACCCATCTCCAAGGGTGACATCCTATAGGGAGCCTTAGAAGTACGCCCTGTGCCCGGCACAAGGTCTATGGAAAACTCAGTCTCTCGGTCCGGAGGTAAGGTGGTCACCTCACTAGGGAAAACATCCTGAAACTCCCTAACAATGGCTATGTTGTCTAGGTCGGGTTTCGACTTTACAGTTGAGGAAAGCAGTAATATAAAACAATAACTACCATCAGTCAGGCATTCAGAAATTTGAGTGGAGCAAGATAACAAATATGATGGTCTCTCCTTCGGGGAAGGAAGAAGAGTAGGGAAAACAATTTCTTTATTGAAACAGTCAAGCATGACCTGGTTACGGGATAACCAGTTCATACCCAAAATAACATCAAGTTTTTTCAATGGCAGACAAATCAAATCAACTTCAAAGATCCTACCTTGAATTTCTAAGGGACATGCAAGACACACTAAGGAAGTGGGAATGGCTTCCTTAGCAGGGGTATGGACATTCAATTGAAAAGGTAAAGGAGTGGCATGCAATTTCATCCTTTCCACACAGTCACAAGAAATAAAAGAATGAGTTGCTCCAGAATCATACAGTACAATCAAAGGAGTTTCATTTAGATTACAAGTACCTTGCATCAGATCATCGGCCTGAGTTGCCATCTCACCGTTGAGGGTAAAGACCCTTCCGGTAGCTTGGGGTTTTGGCTGGTCCTTATTCCTCTTTGGGCAGTCCCCAATCATGTGAGTTGGATCCCGACAGTAGAAACAGACTCGTTGTCCTGCCAGGCACTCGCCCCGATGGTGTTTGCCACACTTGGGACAAGTAGGAGAAGCTGTAGTGGAGGGAAGGGCGACCTGCTTGCCCTTTCCTCCCTGGAACTGAGGTCGAAAATTCTTACTGACAGGTGCATCATCTCTCTTCCTCTTACTCTCAACCCAAGTCCTAGCTGCCGGCTTGGGCGCCTCATCCACCAAACTTTGTTCAACGACCAGACACTTGGTCACCAAGGCTGGGAAATCCTTGAGCTGGAAGGCTGACACAATTTTCCTGATCTCGGGCTTGAGGCCCGCTTCCAAGTGAGAACATTTCCAACCCTCATTAGGATTGGCTTGCAGCAGGGAGTGATACTTGGAGATTTCTTCAAACTTGGCCACAAACTGGCCCACGGTCATGTTGCCTTGCTTCAGATTGAGAAATTCCAGCTATTTCTGTTTCCTGACTGGTTCAGGGAAATACTTCTCCAGGAATACATTCTGGAATGCATCCCAAGAGAGTAGAGTTTCCGGAGCGTTCAAACTAATCTTCGCATTCTTCCACCAATTCTCTGCTTCTCCTTGTAACATGTAGGTAGCAAATCTCACCTTCAGGTCGTCCGCACAAGCCATCACCTCAAAGATCTTGTTCATGGAATTAAGCCAGGAGTCTGCTGCTGCTGGGTCATAAGCCCCATTAAAGGCTGGAGGGTGGTGTTTCCTGAATTCTGTTAGTCCCTGAAGAAAAGGATCTACTACTGTCCCCGGTGGAGGAGTACCGGTGGACTGCCTGTGCAAGGCCTGAAGTACTGCGGCATTAGAGGCGGCTTGCTCCCCCATGATTTGGGTGAGCATTTGAAGGGCCACCGCCACGGGATCCTGAGGTTGATCCGGTGAGGGTGAAGGTGAATTGGCACGAAGACGTCCCCTCCTACCGTTAGCCATGACCCTATACACATCATTAAGAAATATCCAGGTGATCAGTCTATCAATTCCCTAATAATGCATATAAAATTATGTCTAACTTAAGGAGTAACACATAACCACAGTCCAACTGGATTGAACTGCTCTGATACCAAAATGTAACGTCCTAATTTCTAAATTCGGAAACAATGCCTGTTGGAAGCACTATTTCCAAATTCATGAAATTATTTCATTCATTTCGCGTATCGACATACAATACCATCGCTTGAGTAACCCAACAATTACTAAAGCTCCAACAATACATATATAATTCAATGAAATAATAACATACTGTTGCCATCAAGGCTCCAATACACAAAAATATTAAACTAACATAATGATTCCTAAAGTAGCTTTAACAAATAACACTAGTGGTTCGAAACAATATGGAAAACATCGAGTAAATAAATAATAAGACTAATGGTCTTCACATGCCATCTACTACTCGTCATAGCTTTGATCAGTATCCTGCACCACTGAAAATATTGTTCCCATAGAATGGGGTGAGACCAACGTCCCAGTGAGTGTAACCGTGTGTGCAGTGTGGGGGAAAGCAACCAAGAACCATCATGGCATACATATAATTTTAAGAGACATAAAAGAGATAATGATACAGAATTCAACACAAGGAAATCAATCATCAAGATGCAATGCATGGCTGTGAGGTGTTATTCCCGACACCCGGGGTCTTTTCTCTGTAACGTGACTGTGATGAGTGCTCGGCCATGTAACCAAGGACCGTCGTCCAAGGTTACCTATGATTAAATTTTAAATAACATTTAAATATAATTCTGTGATTGGGGACCCCATCTCCCTCTTGGCCATGAGTTCGATGTGGTTACCCCGTTGTTCTTAATTAATTTGCCCGAAGGCCTGTGAAGGTCAAAGACCCTGTGATAGCCTGAAGGCTCTATGATTTCTCTTAAATTCAGAGTTTCATGACTGTGATGGCCAAAGGCCCATGAATTACAGAATAATATAATCAAGAATCATCAAACATAATCAAGAACCATCATACAGAATCATCCAATCATCTACCCTAAGGTTTTGGCAATCCAATACATACAATAATCAGTACATTCACAATTCACATGTTCCTACTATACATATATCACTAATTCATAGAAGGAAAGGGGAAAAAGAATAGGGAGCATGCAATGGCAATCATTCAGAACGAACAAGTGAAAGTCCACCCACCTGTGAGTTGAGAAAACGGAGAAAGAACGGAGAACGGAGGGCCTTGAAGGGAGAAAGATTGAGGCAAGAATCGTTCTTGGTGAGTAGAATTCGTTCTTGGCCTTTGCTGGGACTTTCTCTCACTAGAACCTCTCTCTCTCTCTGAAAATACGAAAAATTGGAAGAAGTGTAGAAACACAGGGAAACACTAGAAGGGGGGGTTGAATAGTGTTTCTTTGTATTTTTGAAAGCTTTTTGAAAACAACAAGTTATAAACAGTTTCAGACAGGTTTATCGAGGCTGTCTGAAGTTTTTGAATGGTTCCTGAAAATATATTTTAAAAGGTTTCTTTGCTTTTAAAATATTTAGAATAGCTTTTCAACACCCTTGATATTAATATAAACGAATTGACAAGAGATAAGGGATAGAAAAACTTAGCCAAGGATTTATCTTGGTTCACTCACTACCACTGTGAGCTACCTCCAGTCCCAATGCTAACAAGCACTTGGATTTTCTCTTAATCTTTCACAAAGATTACAAGTATTCTTTTCTATCAAGCCTCTTCAGGCTCTACAACCAAGACAAGCCTCTCTAGGCTCAAACAACACAAGTATTCTTTTCCAGACAAGCCTCTCCAGGCTCAACAACAATTACAGTTAAAAAGAGTTTAAGCTTTTAAACTACACAAGTTTAAAGCTCAAACCTATTACGATGTACAGCTTAAAAACTGAGGTATACTCAGGATATGAAAATATAAAGTGTACAAAGAATTTTATCAGAGTGATTTTCTTGAAGAAAATTGCAGCGATGATTCTCTTTTTCTATATGCTCTTCTCTGTTCTTGTTGCTAGCACAATGATGGTCTTCATAAGGGGTATTTATACCCAGACTTTAATCCGTTGAAAAACCACCGTTTAGAGATAGCATTAAATGCTATTCAATCCGTTGTGAGACATACTTCTGAGCATTCTGACATTTCTGACACAGTACAAGGTTGCATCTGCCAAAAGGCTGCTTCAGGAATTGCTGCGTTGCTGCGTTTACAGAGATTTCCTCAGTGGTGTATGAAATTCAAATGCACCAGGAAAGGCCTCTGTGTTTGTTGCCATAAATGTGTTCCAAAACGTACGAGCAGCAGACACTCAGAAAAGTCTTCACGCAAGGTTTCGGCAAGGATGCCACGTCATTACTAAGGCTTCAGACGGCTTCCGAACTTCAGACGGGTTCCAGTCTTCAGACGGGCTTGGCTCTTCAGACAGCTTCAACACTTAAGACAGGTTGACCACTTCAGAAGACCTGTTTCCCTCAGATGACTTGAAGCACTTCTTAAAGACTTATAAAGCGTATTGTGGCTTGCTGAAATCACAGATAGATAATTAAACACTTTAAGAGTATCTGTGAAGATAAATACTGTAAATTTGTTAATCATTAAAACTTGGAAATATTGCTGTCTTAAAACATCATAAAATCTCTTATGATATTTTTGAGACTCAACATTCTCCCCCTTTTTAATGATGACAAATTTATCTTAAAACTGTAAAATCTGAAAGGAGTATGTGAGAATAAAGTAGCTTTTAATAATAACTCCCCCTCAGATAATGAACTGAATAGTTCTTCTTTGCTCCCCCTGAGTCCTGTAGCACTTCACATTTGAATCAGATTTTTGTTAGTTTTAGTACTCCCCCTTTTGTCATCAGTCAAAAGGGAATCCAGAGCATAACAACAACAGAAATCAAAAGGATAATCATGAAGTATAAACTCAGAAAAATCATGCAGAGAACAACTGATATATAATCATAAAAAGTTTCAGATAAGCATAGAAATTGCCAGAGATAAAAATAAACATGGCTACATCACAGACTAGCCAGATTTCTTCAACAAAGCATCCTTCAGCAAGGACATGAGATCATCCCTTGTCTTGTCCAATTGAGAAAGAAGGGCAGACTACATATCTTCTTGAGCATTCTTGATCTCTTGCTGTTCATGAAGAATCTGATCTTGCTTAGCTATGAGTTCAGTCTTGTGCAAAGCCAGAGTCTGTTCTTGTTTGGCAAGAAGCTCAGCATTGGCTTTCTCTAGCTTCTGTATCTTGAACCTCAGTCTTCTATTCTCTTCTTCATAGTCAGGTGCTGATTCATAAAAAATAATTTTAATGTATCTGCACACAAAACTCAGCGCATCAAATCCTGGAAGTAGTCCATATTTCTGAGGATGATAGACTGGATGAAAGAATGTTCCAATGGGGTTGATCATCTCCCATTCTTCATGAAAAGGTGCAGTCAAAAGTGGGAAGTGTTGTCTGATAAACATATACTGCACATTCATAGATCTCCCATAGCCAATGAGAGAGTCTTCATCAGGTCCAGTTGACCCAGATGAGGATCCAACATTCTCTCTGATTTTCCCGTAAGAGTTCCAAACTCTGTCCCTGAGACTGTGATCCATGCCTCCACCTTGCTTTCTGACATTGGCTGGTAGATGCTTCCATTCTCTTGGTGACAAAGGTTTGAAGGGGGTGGTGTAAACCTTGGGTTCTTTAAACTTATCAACAGAACCTTCCTTCAAAGGATACCTAGGAATGATCCTGTCAGGTTGCACCAGAATTTTAGTGCTTGGCCTGATAGAAGCACTTCTAGGTGGCCTGTAACCTCTCATGCCAACCCAGTTCAGATGAGCTCTTTGAAACAATTCTCCTTCTGTGCACAGCTTTCTGACAAAACACCACTCATCAGTACTCATCTTCAGACAATCATCTTCAGAACAGGGATCAAGTGGAGCCCACTTGTGTTCAGGAACTACCACTCCCTTTCTGATCTTCTCAAGCTGTCCAGAGTATTGACCATCAAAACTTCCAGTATACTTGTTCCGTTCAGCTTCAGCAGTGTGCAAGATAAGTCCTTGATGCATGTAGATGAGGGGTGTATCCTTGAAAAACAGCAGCTCTTCATAAAGGTTAGGGAATTTTGGCACTCTTTCCCTTTCAAAGAAGGGTCCCTCATACCTTTTGTGGGGCACTTCAGCTTCTTCTGCATACTGAGAGTCAGTAAAAGGATAGGCATAAGGATCAAAAGTGGGTTCTGTGAAGAAATCCCTACTTTTGGGTCCAAGCCTAAGATGTGCAGGTAGCATGCTTCCTTTCCACACACATTGCTGGGTCTCCTCAGCAGAGTTTTCGGATCTGTATGATTCTGATGATGATGGTGATGGTGATGGTGATGGTGATGGTGCTTCCTTTTCTTCAGGCAAGATAGGTTGTCCATCAACCTTGTCTGAAACTTCCTCTTCTAAAGCGGCTTCACTATGAACTTGTTCAAGCATTTCTTCTTCTTCATTTTCTTCTGCCAATCCTTTTTCTGGTGATGAAGGTGGTGAAGGTGTAACATTGTCAAACCTCACCCTTATTGGTTTGTAGGGTTCCTTTGAAGATTCCTCTTTCTGAATTTTGCTTTTCTTGACTTCCCTTGCTGCCTCCTCCCTTTCAGTTTGCTTTTCTTCTCTTCTTCTTTTGAAATAAAGATTGGCTGTGACAAACTTCTGATATTTATCTGCCATGTCTATAGCATCTTGTTTACTAGAGATACTCCTAGTGATTCTTGTGGTAACTTCAGGAGCACTAGTAAGAAACTTGCTTATTCTTTTCTTCCTCATGGCAGCACTGGATCTCTTTCTTTTCTTGGTTCCTTCAGCCAAGGCAGCTAGCCTTTCTTTTTCAGCTAAGGCAATCTGTGTAGATACTGCATAAGCATGATCAGCCTTTTCTTGTTCTAACTTCTTCTCCAATTCTTGATTTTCAATCATAGTAGCAATTGCAGCTACCTTGATCAATTATGGATCAGAGGGACAGGCAGCAACAGGTTGTGCAACAATAGCATCAGCATCAGCAACAAGTTCCTCATGTGCCTTTCCTTCTAGATTAGAAGTAGGCTCAAGAGGTTTTGCTCCTTCAGACTTTTGACCCACAATTTCAGACGACTTTGTCAAAGTCTTCTGAACAAGTTCAACAGTCTTAAGGTGCAACTTAGGGTTTGCTGGTGCTACCTTTGCAGCACTCCTAACCGGTAGCTTCGGCAGCTTAGGTTGAGGGGAGGGCTTGGATGCAACAAACTCATCCTTCCTTATGTCCCCTTGAAGTTCAAGTTCCAGAACTTCAAAAGCAGCTCCACTTCTAGATGCCTTCTCTAACAGTAGACTCTCCTTCATAGTAGGAGAAGAATGTCTTGGAATGAGAGGGTTCTTCAGCTTCATACTGGTAATATTGGCCTCACCAAAAAGAGCAGGTGCTTTGTGATCAAATTTAAGAGGTACTTTGAAATGCATCAGTACCTTGGTGATAAGTAGATTGTGAGTAAGGCTTCCAGCAGAATCCCTAATCTTCTTCTGAATGTGGAACATAAGTATCTTTGGGAGATTCATCTTCTTCTTCAGCAATAGGTTGATCAAGCAGAATCTCTCAAGTTCAGAGACATGATTTCTGCTTCCACTCTTAGGGAAAATGCATTGCCCTAGAATGGCATGAAGAACTCTGACTTTATCCAGCATGTTCTTTGAGTCAGCACTCTGAGGCTTCGCTGTTCCATACAACATCTTGGTGAACTTCTCAGAACCACCATTTCTTCCTTCCCATCCTGGAGTGAAGACCTCTCCTTCAGCTTGTACACCAGTCACCTTGGAAAGAATATCAGCATCTATGAAGATGGACTCTCCAAGAACTTCAGCTCGGATGCTTTCATATTCACCTTTGTTGTTTGGAATTCCTCTTGCTGAAAACCAGAAATCAATGATGCTCTGTTCATTCCAAGAGCAATCAGTTTTTTCAAAGAATGAAGTCCAACCAGCAACATCAAATTCCTCAAAAAGGTCCCTGCCTAAATCACTGAGACCCTGAAGATCAACGCCTTTGGACTTGACAATCTTTCCTCCAGTGCTTGTCTTCTTTGGTGCCATTGCGGTTGCAGACAAAAACTTTGAGCAGAAAACTGTTGTGAGAGAGAGAAGATGAAGTTGAAGAGTGAGCAGAGAGAAAATGTGAGCCTTCTTCAATATGTAACCTCCTTTATTATATAGAAACCCACGATGCAATGATGGTATGTACTGGCTGCGCAGACGTTGGGGAACGTGCAGAGTGGAAGAGACAAAATAAATGGCATTCAACCGTCTCAGATAGCCACGTTATCATTTTATTTCAGACAAGTGAATAATTTCAGACAACTAAATGAAATTTCAGAAACCCTAAAATTTCAGACATGTCACAATTTCAGACATACTGAGATTTCAAATGTTCATTTCAGACAACATACAAAATCAGTTAGAAAATGCATGTATGTTCAAATTATCACGTATGAACTTAAATCTGTCTTCAGTCAGAGGTTTTGTGAATATATCTGCCCATTGAAGCTCTGTTTCAATGAACTTTATATCAAAGACACCTTTCTGAACATAGTCTCTAATGAAATGATGCTTGATTTCTATATGCTTTGCTCTAGAATGTTGAATGGGGTTTTTAGACAGATTAATGGCACTTGTATTGTCACACAAAACAGGTATAACAGATATAGGAATATTAAAATCCTCAAGCTGATACTTCACCCAAAGAAGTTGTGAACAACAACTTGCTGCTGAGATATATTTAGCTTCAGCTGTTGATAATGCAATGGTGCTTTGCCTTTTACTTGACCAGCTGATCATGTTGCCTCCAAAGAAGTGACAACCTCCACTGGTGCTCTTTCTTTCAATTCTGTCTCCAGCAAAGTCAGCATCATAGTATCCTATTATCCTGCGTTCTTTGTCTTTCTTATAGCAAAGACCAAGATTAGTAGTACCTTTAAGATATCTAAAAATCCTCTTAACAACTTTATAATGAGTAATTCTTGGATCTGATTGAAATCTAGCACAAAGACACACACTGAACATAATGCCAGGTCTGCTTGCTGTTAGATACAATAAAGAACCAATCATTCCTCTATACAAAGTCTGATTCACTGGTTCTTCATTCTCATCTTTGCTTAAGTATGTTGAAGGATGCATAGGAGTTGACATGGGCTTGCAATCATTTAAATTAAATTTCTTAAGCATTTCTTTTGTATATTTCTCTTGATGAATCCATATACAATTAGAATCTTGCTTAATTTGAAGTCCTAAGAAGAATTTTAATTCACCCATTAGGCTCATTTCAAATTCAGATTGCATTAACTCAGAAAACTCCTTGCAAAGAGAAGAATCAGTGGAACCAAATATAATGTCATCAACATATATCTGGACTAGCATGAGACCTTTGTTAGACTGTTTTCTAAAAAGAGTTGTGTCAACTTTTCCTCTTTCAAAACCATTTTTGATAAGAAAATTGCTCAATCTGTCATACCAAGCTCTTGGGGCTTGTTTTAGACCATAGAGAGCCTTTTTCAATTTGAAAACGTAATCTGGGAAAGTGACATCCTCAAAACCAGGGGGTTGTCTAACAAAGACTTCTTCTTCAATGAAACCATTGAGAAAAGCACTTTTAACGTCCATTTGATATAGCTTGATGCCATTATTTATAGCATAAGACAATAAAATTCTAATTGCTTCTAACCTGGCCACTAGGGCAAAGGTTTCTGTGAAATCAATTCCCTCTTGCTGATTGTATCCTTGAGCCACAAGCCTTGCCTTGTTTCTGACTACTTTGCCTTCTTCAGACAACTTGTTTCTGAACACCCATTTGGTTCCAATAATAGTTTTCCCATGGGGTTTAGGAACAAGGGTCCAGACATCACTCCTAGCAAATTGATTTAACTCTTCTTGCATGGCTAGGATCCACCCTTCATCATGCAGAGCTTCATCAATATCTTTGGGTTCAACTTCAGACAGGAGAGCCAGTGAATTCAGATTCCTGAACTTTGATCTTGTCTTCACTCCTTCTGAAGTACTTCCAATAATTTGCTCTTTAGGGTGATGTGACTTGTATCTCCAATCAGTTCTGTGAATGGGTACAACATCTGTCTGAGACTCAACATCTATCTGAAGAGGTTCAGTAACAGTAGGCACTTCAGACAACTGCTCATCTTTCAAGTTGCTATTGTCGTTTAGCTCCATTCCTGCAAAATCATCCTCTAGATCTGATAGTTCCCTATCAGTCTCTTTCTTGTCATTGAATTTTAACATGGATTGATTCTTCTACAACTAGAGTTCTAGAGTTATAAACTCTGTAAGCCTTAGATGTTTCAGAATAACCTATGAAAAATCCTTTGTCAGATTTTGCATCAAACTTTCCAAGATCATCCTTTGTGTTAAGTATAAAACACCCACAGCCAAAGGGATGAAAGTAAGATATGTTGGGTTTTCTTCCTTTCCACAATTCATAAGGAGTTCTTTTAAGAATTGGTCTTACCAATATTTTGTTTTGAAGGTAGCAAGCTGTGTTAATAGCTTCTGCCCAGAAGGATCTTGGTAGATTGCATGAGTTGAGCATGGTTCTTCCCATCTCTTGCAGACTTCTGTTCTTTCTCTCAACAACCCCATTTTGTTGAGGTGTTCTAGCCACAGAGAAATTGTGTGAGATCCCATTCTCATCACAGAACATTTCAAAGTTTGCATTTTCAAACTCTCCACCATGATCACTTCTGATGACAGATATACAGAATCCTTTTTCATTATGTACCTTCTTACAGAATATTGTGAAATTCTTAAAGTTTCATCCTTGCTTCTAAGGAATATAACCCATGTATATCTAGAATAGTCATCAACAATGACTAAACCATATTTCTTACCACTAATGCTTTATGTTCTAATAGGACCAAACAAGTCAATATGCAATAGTTCTAGAGGTCTGCTAGTAGAAACAACATCTTTACTCTTAAATGAGTGTCTTGTTTGTTTCCCTTTCAGACAGCTTTCACATAAAATGTCAGATTTGTATGAGAGCTTGGGTAAGCATTTAACCAGATTGTATTTTGCTAATCTTGAGATTAATCTCAAGCTGGCATGCCCAAGTCTTTGATGCCAAATCTGTTTTTCATCTTCAACAGAAATAAAACATTTAACATTTTGACTTGCTAGTTCCTCTAGATCAATTTTGTACACATTGCTGTGCCTTTTAGCAGTAAAAAGGATTTGATCAGAAGAGTCTTTGACTATACAACCTTCCTTAGTAAAAGAGACCACATATCCACTGTCACATAATTGACTTATGCTCAGTAGGTTGTGTTGAAGTCCTTCCACTAGGAGAACATTTTTAATAAGGGATAAAGGTGACATACCTACAGTCCCTATTCCTGTGATCTTCCCTTGCTGGTTTCCACCAAAGGTGACCACACCTCCATTTCTTGGTCTAAGGTTTTGGAACAAAGACCTTTCTCCTGTCATGTGTTGCGAGCATCCACTGTCCAGGTACCATTTGTGGTGTCTCTTTTGTCCTGTTAAACACATCTGCAACAGGAATAATCAAGTTTTTAGGTACCCATATACTTTTGGGTCCTCCTTTGTTAGACCTGGGTGTTGGTCTCTTTTTGTGTTTACACTGAATCACATTGTGTCCAGCTTTTCCACATTGAGAACACCCAGTAACCTTTCCCTTGCCTTTTTCAACATTAAAAATATGAGGTTCAGGCATGTTATGATCCCAAAAGCCTAAGCCACTTTTGTCAATGAAATGTCTTTGATCACCAAGTAATCTGTTCAAATTATCAGTTCCTTTGACAAACTTAGCTAAGTCTTTTGTCAGTTGCTCAACTTGCTTCTGAAGTTTTATATTTTCTTCAGACACATGTTGAGAACTACTGATGTCAGACACAAGGATCTTTTCCTTGAGCATAATATTTTCTATTTCAAGGGCTTCATATTTATTACACATTTCTGTGTGAGCCTTGGATAGATTCTTATACTCTTGAAATAGTTCTTTGGAGCTTTCCATCAGATCATCATACATTTCTTGAAGGGTTAAAGGAAATACCTCTTCTTCAGAGCTGTCTGATGATGGCAGACTGGCCATAAGGCATAAGTTGGCCTCTTCTGAAGTATCTTCTTCTTCTTCAGAAGTAGATTCATCAAGGTCTTCCCATGTTGCCATTAGTCCCTTCTTCTTTTTGAAGAACTTCTTTTTGAATGTGTTTTTCTTCAACTTAGGACACTCAGCCTTCATGTGACCTGGTTGTTTGCATTCAAAACAAGTAATTTTGTCATTTTGAAAATCTTTACCTGTCTTACCTCCTTTAGAGGTTGAAGGTTGATTCCTTCTGAACTTTCCTCTGTTTTGGAGCATTCTTTTGATCTTCCTACTTAAAAGAGCAAGATCATCATCTTCTGAGCTATCTTCAGAATCCTCATCTGTTTCTGAAGTTTCCTCAGCTTGCATAGCCTTCATCTTGCCATGCCTAGACTGACTGGTATTGGAGTTTAGAGCCAGAGATTTCTCCTTGTTGTCATCTTCTTCAAGCTCAAGCTCATGAACCTTGAGAGATCCCAGAAGTTCCTCCATTCTAAGAGAGTTTAAGTCTCTTTCCTCTTGAATGGCAGTAACTTTGGGTCTCCAGGTCTTAGGCAAGCTTCTTAGAATCTTTCTGTTATTATCTCCAGATTCATAAGTTCTGCCCAAGGACCTGAGTCCATTTGTAATGGTCTGAAACCTCCCAAACATCTGATCAATGGTTTCTGTTTCTTCCATTTTGAACATCTCATATTGGTGTATGAGCATACTAATCTTGGATTGCTTGACAGTTTCAGTCCCTTCATGGGCTGCTGCAAGAGTATCCCAGATTTCCTTGGCAGATGTACAACCGTGCACCTTCTCATATTCTGATTTGTTCAATGAGCATATCAGATAGAGTTTGGCTTTGGCATTCATCTGAACTCTAGCCTTCTGCTCCAAGGTCCAGTCAGCCTTAGGTATAGGCACATTGTTTAGCATGGGCACATAGTCTCCATCGGTAACTACATCCCAGACATCAATGTTGTTGCTTTCAATGAACAGCTTCATACGATCTCTCCAGTAGTGATAGTCTACTCCATTGAATGCCGGGGGTCTTGTGATAGATGCACCCTCAGAGATGTATTGCCTGTTGTTGTTTGCAGCTTCCATCTGGATCTTTTAGTCCTCAACACTTGTTAGGTGCTCAACCCTGAGTTAAGCTCTGGTACCAACTGTAGAAACATAGGGAAACACTAGAAGGGGGGTTGAATAGTGTTTCTTTTTATTTTTGAAAGCTTTTTGAAAACAACAAGTTATAAACAGTTTCAGACAGGTTTATCGAGGCTGTCTGAAGTTTTTGAATGGTTCCTGAAAATATATTTTAAAAGGTTTCTTTGCTTTTAAAATATTTAGAATAGCTTTTCAACACCCTTGATATTAATATAAACGAATTGACAAGAGATAAGGGATAGAAAAACTTAGCCAAGGATTTATCCTGGTTCACTCACTACCACTGTGAGCTACCTCCAGTCCCAATGCCAACAAGCACTTGGATTTTCTCTTAATCTTTCACAAAGATTACAAGTATTCTTTTCTATCAAGCCTCTTCAGGCTCTACAACCAAGACAAGCCTCTCTAGGCTCAAACAACACAAGTATTCTTTTCCAGACAAGCCTCTCCAGGCTCAACAACAATTACAGTTAAAAAGAGTTTAAGCTTTTAAACTACACAAGTTTAAAGCTCAAACCTATTACGATGTACAGCTTAAAAACTGAGGTATACTCAGGATATGAAAATATAAAGTGTACAAAGAATTTTATCAGAGTGATTTTCTTGAAGAAAATTGCAGCGATGATTCTCTTTTTCTATATGCTCTTCTCTGTTCTTGTTGCTAGCACAATGATGGTCTTCATAAGGGGTATTTATACCCAGACTTTAATCCGTTGAAAAACCACCGTTTAGAGATAGCATTAAATGCTATTCAATCCATTGTGAGACATACTTCTGAGCATCCTGACATTTCTGACACAGTACAAGGTTGCATCTGCCAAAAGGCTGCTTCAGGAATTGCTGCGTTGCTGCGTTTACAGAGATTTCCTCAGTGGTGTATGAAATTCAAATTCACCAAGAAAGGCCTCTGTGTTTGTTGCCATAAATATGTTCCAAAACGTACGAGCAGCAGAGACTCAGAAAAGTCTTCACGCAAGGTTTCGGCAAGGATGCCACGTCATTACTAAGGCTTCAGACGGCTTCCGAACTTCAGATGGGTTCCAGTCTTCAGACGGGCTTGGCTCTTCAGACAGCTTCAACACTTAAGACAGGTTGACCACTTCAGAAGGCCTGTTTCCCTCAGATGACTTGAAGCACTTCTTAAAGACTTATAAAGCGTATTGTGGCTTGCTGAAATCACAGATAGATAATTAAACACTTTAAGAGTATATGTGAAGATAAATACTGTAAATTTGTTAATCATTAAAACTTGGAAATATTGCTGTCTTAAAACATCATAAAATCTCTTATGATATTTTTGAGACTCAACAAGAAGGAACTGACAGAAACCGTCCACGAACGTGTTTTAAAATGCAGAAATCGGACCTGCGCTCAAGCCTCGCTTGAGCGCAGCTCAAGCGCAAGTCCTCGCTCAGGCCTCGCTCAGGCTGCGCTTGAGCTCAGCTCAAGCTGAATTTCCTCGAATTGCTCTCTGTTTTTCTGCGCTCAGGCTGCGCTCGAGCTCAGCTTGAGCGAGAAAACCAGATTGCAATTTTCCCTTTTTACTGGTATCCTCGCTCAGGCAGCGCTTGAGCTCAGCTCGAGCGAGGAAACCAGAGTGAAATTTTCACTTCTTGTTAAGGTGCAGTTTTCATCCAAACCCTATAATATAACCTATCAAACTGAAGCCCCGGAAATAAGCTTTCTAATGAGAGTGGAATCCTCTCCATCGGGCATCTACAACTCTAGATATTTTCAATTTAGTGCATCAAGGTCATTAGGCTTAGAACCAACCTCAAGCACAACCTATTTTTCTTCATTCTACTTGAAGTTATAAAATTCCTATGAATTAAGGTATTAATTAGCGGGATGTTACAATGTGCGGGCGCAACAATATAAACCGGCCAATTTAATAGATTCTCGGTTGACCTTCATAACGTTTTGAGGACATTTCATCAGCTCATTATGGAGATAATGGAGAGCGTGAAAGGTCTCTTTTCAATCGAGCTTTCAAATTATTCGTATTTATACTCCTCCACGATTTTCCTTCTTTAGCATTCCTACCACGTCATGAGATATTTAATAACATTTAATAATTTTTTTATTATTTGAATTTAGAATATAATTATAACTATTTCATGAAAATTGTGGAAAACTTTATGTAAAGTCAAAACAATCGAAATGATTTTTATTTTATTTTCTTACATTTTAAATATATTATGTATCTTTTTTTATTTTATTTTATTTTTAGGAGTGCTAGGCGGGTTAGGCGGGCCAGCCTGCTAACCCATTAACCCGCCTTGAAACGCGATGAGTTACTTACCCTGACCCACTTTATTTGGTGGGCAAACCAATCGTGCCTCATTTTTTACCAGGCCAACGGGTGCACAGGAGGGTCAGGATGGGTTGTCCCGCTTTGCCACCCCGAGAATCTAGCAAATTTTGGCACATATATCAACAATATTGAATATCTAGGAGTTCATTGATGTAAATCTTTCTCAAGTGAGGAATTCTTTGCGCTAGCTTCTTTATTTCGTAACTCAAGAACACAACAATCTTCAAGAATTTCACGTTGGGTAGTTGTGGACACATCCTTGTCTCCTCTAGCAAAAAGATCAATTTAACTTAGATGACTAATAAAAACTCGATTCCAAGGTGCACAATATATTAATTAGCTAAAGAGCGGTACACACGAAGGGAACGATAAATTTAATCAGGTAAATTTTGAATTGTATTTTTATGTCGTCTTTGTCAATGAATTGTAGCACTTATCTAGCTCATTCAAAAACTATCAAGCACAACACCTAGAAAGAGAGTAATGTATTGGCCGTGTGGTATTGCTGGAAATCCGGAATAATGTGAAATAAATTAAAGGTGTGTACTAATTGATCATGTTCTTGACAAGTTTCATAAAGTTATCCATCACTTCCTCTTAACCTAGAAATTCATAGCGTCCATATAAATGATCAGAAAGCCATCAATGTTCGCTTTGCTTAAATTATGAAAATTTCTAGGATTATTATAATAGCCTGTTATTACAAAACTTTTAGGATAATTGTAGCTACAATTGTGATTTAAAATATTATTGAGTTATCCAACCACTTTTTCTCTCCAACTATGGACAGGAATGCTTCTACACTTTTCTTTAAATTCTTTCATTTCCATGCTTTTCAATGATTGGACATAATATTTCACTTTAACACGAAAGAATCCCTTCTGAAATGGCAAAGATCGCCATACGGGGTGGTCATCTGTAACTTCTACGGGGGCCAACGCCATTTCCGAGTGGTAGGACTCTACAAATTGTGTAAGCTCATCATTCATCACATCTAGCATGTTTTTTAACATGTTTCAGCAAGTTTTTCAAATCAATTTTCTTGTGAGAAATGTGATTGCATGTGCGGGCGCAACAATATAAACCGGCCAATTTAATAGATTCTAGGTTGACCTTCATAACGTTTTGAGGACATTTCATCAGCTCATTATGGAGATAATGGAGAGCGCGAAAGGTCTCTTTTCAATCGAGCTTTCAAATTATTCGTATTTATACTCCTCCACGATTTTCCTTCTTTGTACAGTAGCATTCCTACCACGTCATGAGAAATTTAATAACATTTAATAATTTTTTTCTTATTTGTATTTAGAATATAATTATAACTATTTCATGAAAATTGTGGAAAATGTTATGTAAAGTCAAAAAAAATCGAAATGATTTTTATTTTATTTTCTTACAATTTAAATATATTATGTATCTTTTTTTTATTTTTTATTATTTTTAGGAGCGCTAGGCGGGTTAGGCGGGCCAGCCTGCCAACCCATTAACCCGCCTTGAAACGGGATGAGTTACTTATCCTAACCCACTTTATTTGGTGGGCAAACCAATCGTGCCTCGTTTTTTACCAGGCCAACGAGTGCACAGGCGGGTCAGGACGGGTTGTCCCGCTTTGCCACCCCGAGAATCTAGCAAATTTTGGCACATATATCAACAATATTGAATATCTAGGAGTTCATTGATGTAAATCTTTCTCAAGTGAGGAATTCTTTGCGCTAGCTTCTTTATTTCGTAACTCAAGAACACAACAATCTTCAAGAATTTCACGTTGGGTAGTTGTGGACACATCCTTGTCTCCTATAGCAAAAAGATCAATTTAACTTTGATGACTAGATAAAAAGTCGATTCCAAGGTGCACAATATATTAATTAGCTAAAGAGCGGTACACACTAAGGGAACGATAAATTTAATCAGGTAAATTTTGAATTGGATTTTTATGTCGTCTTTGTCAATGAATTGTAGCACTTATCTACCTCATTAAAAACTATCAAGCACAACACCTAGAAAGAGAGTAATGTATTGGCCATGTGGTATTGTTGGAAATCCGGAATAATGCGAAATAAATTAAAGATGTGTACTAATTGATCATGTTCTTGACAAGTTTCAGAAAGTTATCCATCACTTCCTCTTAACATAGAAATATGATTAGAAAGCCATCAATGTTCGCTTTGCTTAAATTATGAAAATTTCTACGGATTATTATAACAGCCCGTTATTACAAAACTTTTAGGATAATTGTAGCTAACGTTGTGATTTAAAATATTATTGAGTTCTCCAACCACTTTTTCTCTCCAACTATGGACATGAATGCTTCTACACTTTTCTTTAAATTCTTTCAATTCCATGTTATTCAATGATTGGACATAATATTTCAGTTTAACACGAAAGAATCCCTTCTGAAATGGCAAAGATCGCCATACGGGTGGTCATCTATAACTTCTACACGGGGCCAACACCATTTCCGAGTCGAAAGACTGTACAAAATGTGTAAGCTCATCATTCATCACATCTAGCATGTTTTTTTAACATGTTTCAACAAGTTTTTCAAATCAGTTTTCTTGTGAGAAATGTGATTGCATGTGCGGGCGCAACAATATAAACCGGCTAATTTAATAAATTCTCGGTTGACCTTAACATTTAGATGAAATTTCTTCATCTCATTATGGAGATAATGGAGAGCGTGAAATGTTTCTTTTTAATGGAGCTTTCAAATTATTCGTATTTATACTCCTCCACGATTTTCCTTCTTTGTACAGTAGCATTCCTACCACGTCATGAGATATTTAATAACATTTAATAATTTTTTTATTATTTGTATTTAGAATATAATTATAACTATTTCATGAAAATTATGGAAAACGTTATGTAAAGTCAAAAAAATCGAAATGATTTTTATTTTATTTTCTTACAATTTAAATATATTATGTATTTTTTTTTATTTTTTATTATTTTTAGGAGTGCTAGGCGGGTTAGGCGGGCCAGCCTGCCAACCCATTAACCCGCCTTGAAACGGGATGAGTTACTTACCCTGACCCACTTTATTTGGTGGGCAAACCAATCGTGCCTCGTTTTTTATCAGGCCAACGGGTGCACAGGCGGGTCAGGACGGGTTGTCCCACTTTGCCACCCCGAGAATCTAGCAAATTTTGGCACATATGTCAACAATACTGAATATCTAGGAGTTCATTGATGTAAATCTTTCTCAAGTGAGAAATTCTTTGCGCTAGCTTCTTTATTTCGTAACTCAAGAACACAACAATCTTCAAGAATTTCACGTTAGGTAGTTGTGGACACATCCTTGTCTCCTCAAGCAAAAAGATCAATTTAACTTAGATGACTAGATAAAAAGTCGATTCCAAGGTGCACAATATATTAATTAGCTAAAGAGGTACACACTAAGGGAATGATAAATTTAATCAGGTAAATTTTGAATTGTATTTTTATGTCGTCTTTGTCAATGAATTGTAGCACTTATCTACCTCATTTAAAAACTATCAAGCACAACACCTAGAAAGAGAGTAATGTATTGGCCATGTGGTATTGCTGGAAATCCGGAATAATGTGAAATAAATTAAAGGTGTGTACTAATTGATCATGTTCTTGACAAGTTTCATAAAGTTATCCATCACTTCCTCTTAACATAGAAATTCATAGCGTCCATATAAATTATTAAAAAGCCATCCATGTTCGCTTTGCTTAAATTTTGAAGGACCAAAACCACCGGTTTTAAATTGCAGGGACTAAAATAAAATCTCGACTATATTTCAAGGACTAAAAACATATTTAACCCTTAAATATATTATGTATTGTTTTATTATTATTATTTTTAGGAGTGCTAGGTGGGTCAACCCGCCTACCCATTAACCCACCTTGAAACGGGGTAGGTTACTTATCTTGACCCACTTTATTTGGCGGGCCAACCAACGACGTCCAAGTTTTTTTACTGGGCCAACGAGGGCTGAAGCAGGTCGGGATGTGTAACACCCACATTTTTGCTTGTATGTTTTTTTTATTGTATGATATGGTGAAATTGAGTGATTAAATATTTTTAATCACCAAATAGTGTTTAAATAGGGTTAGGAATAAATTTCCTATTTTCTAGAATTTTTGGGAATTTTGGTGTGAAATTACCTTTTTACCTCTCCCCTTTTTGGAAATTGACCAAAATGCCCTTGCCTCAAATTCGAATTTCCCTCCAACATAACACCTTAATCCCTCACTAATGGCATTCTCCTATCATTAACATTGATTAAGACACATTAGCTAGTAGAACACACTTCATTAGTCATAAAGTAAGGAAAAACATGCTTACCTTATGTTGTACCACCAAAAGCAACTTTGTCCCTTACCTTTTATAAAAACAACTTTTCTTTTCTCCTTCATTTTTACCCTAGCAGTCATGAGCCTTCTTCTTCCTCTCAACTCCATCTTCCATTTTCACACTTGCCTAAAGGTTCCATTTTTTAGCCTTTAACCCAAATATTTTCACCTCCTTCCTTTAAGAACATTTGTTGGGGAGATCACAAGGAGCATAAAGAGGGGGTAGATCATTTGATTTGGTGGAGTTCACAAATTTCATCCTCCATTATTGGAAGCTTGGATTTCACTAGGTAAAGGGGGGAGAGCCTTGAACTCTAGTAGGATTGGTGACTAGAGTGAGGGTGACCCTTGACCCTCTTTCCCTCTCCCTTTGTTTTCATGAAAAGTTGAATGCAAGAACCTATTTCCTTATGGAAATGGTTCGGCCATCTATGGATATATGTATACATGTCTTTTAAATTTTATTTGATGGTTGAAATGTGTTAGTATGATGACTATATGTGCATATAAATTGTTATTTGAATTTAAACAACTTGTTTGCTTGGTTAAATCTTGGAAATGAAAGTATTTTAGCTATGCTTGAAGGTATGAGCTTTCCCATGAGAATATGTATGTTTGCATGATTTGGCATGATAATATGAACTTGTGGTAAATGTAGGATATCATACTTGAGTTTTACAATTTTTGAGATTTTATTGATTTTTCATGAAATTCAAGGTGTTCTTGAATGTTCATGTGTGTTCTTGCTTATGTTCATGTAAGATTCATGAGATGAATGTGTTTTGATCTTGAAATGTTGATGAGAATAATGTTGGTGTGTTTTTGGGCCTTAGTAGCCCAATAGGTGAAAGTTAAAAACTTGAGGTAACTAGGTAAAAGTAAAAGATGAGAACTTAAGTAAAAGTAAATTCGGGTAACTTTACCCTACAATAAAGTCACCCTAAAACTCATTTTTTTTACTTGATGGTAACTTAGTAAAATGAACCCCCATGAGTTACCTAACCCTTGGGCCTCTAGTTTGGGCCCAAATACCTCCCAAAAACTCATAAAACACTCCATATGGCCAAATAAAAATAATTAAGGAACATTGAGCTTGGATTAGTGTTGGGCCTCAACCCTAATCCTACTCATAAGAAATAAAGATTCAAATTAAGTTAGGAAGTCCACTAAGTTAAATCACATAAATTAATCAATTAGGGAAGACTTAATTAAGATTACTCTTAATTACCTAGACTAATGATGGTTAATAATAAGAGTGGAACTTAACAAGGATTAATACTCAAGTAACTAAGATTAACCTTAATCAACCCTAATGAGGATTAACCCTAACCTTAATCAAGATTAATTATAATTAAGTCTTAATTACACGCGATCATAATTAATCTTAATCATTAATGATTAATAGTGTGTTAATAATATGATTAAGACCTAATGATGATTAAGGACTAATTAGTTGTGATTAACCTTAATCAAGTGTAATTAAAAACTTAATCCATGATTAAGGAAGAGATTAAGGGGTGATTAAGAGTTAATTAGGATCTTAAGTAAATATCAAGACTTGATTAGAAAAGATTAGCCTTAATCACAGCCTAATTAAGGAAGATTAACCTTAAATAAGACATAATTAGGGATTAAACTTAACCCTACTTGGCTAATTAAGGATTGCTAAACATATTAAGCTTTTATTAAGGAAAAATAGCCTCAATTAAGATAAGGTAACACCTAAGGAAGATACTTTTAGACTTAACTCTAATCATACACATATGATGAACTAAGATGTATAGTATTATTCATAAGACACAACGATAAGTCTTAGTAAGTTATAGGATCTAAGTGAAAGTAATCGTTACTCTTAAAGACGAATGAATACAACTTACCCTAAAAGCTTATAACAAACACACTTTACTTGCATATATAAGACTTGAGAAGCCTAGAGAGAGTGTGGATTGACCCAAGATGGGGTTTGGATTTCCTTACAAAGGAAAGTCATTGGATCTGTGGTCGTGCCACGGGGAGTGGTTACGTGAAAGGATTTGATTGGCTTTGCCGGTAAGGGATGTGTGTGCTGTGAAAGCATTGAATGTATGGCATGCATCATTGAGCATTGGTGATGTCTAATGTTGTGTACCTTATGACTAAACGTGGAAGTGACACCTCGGTACGAGTGTGAAACTGGTTGGGACTAGTGCACTGGGTCTTTCAAAAGACTCCAACGGGTCTTGAAAAGGACTCCAACCTTGAGGATAGTCGAGTTCCGAACTGAATATCAGGGGACGTTGGCTAGCTACCTACTGTCGAGTTCAGGGGATTACACTTGACTATGTCTGTCGCTCTCAAGGTTTCAGGATCAGTGGAGATTGTCTGGAAGTATCACAAAAGAAAGATCGATAAAAAAAATATATGAGCAAGGCTCTTAGTACCGGACTTGCCTTATTCACGTGATTGATTCCCTCCAAGAAATTAAAAATTTATGTCAATAGACATTTATATTTGTTATAATATTATATTAAACTTGTATATCACTATTCAAATAACAAATTATATCCTGAAATTCACTCATTATTTTTTATGTCAATAGACATTTATATTTGTTATAATATTATATTAAACTTGTATATCACTATTCAAATAACAAATTATATCCTGAAATTCACTCATTATTTTCTAAATTTAAAACTCAAGCAATTGACTTTAAAAAAAAATACAAAATTTTCTCTATATCTATAGATAAAGTAATCAATAGGCATAATACAAACTCATGACACACAGATATTGATCTGCCACATCTCCACTTTGATGGAAAAATCACAGTTTAATCAAATTTAAGGAAACCCTTCCCCAACCTTGATCTCGAATCATTTTTTTTGGAGGTGGAGGAAAGTTTAAGAATGCTTGTACCTGCCCCACTTTACTCCAATCCAGTCTCAATATAATAATTATATAATTTTAATTATAATAATAATTAAATAACAAATGTAACTTTATATATATATTTTTAAAATATAATATAATTCTTAAGTATATTATATTTTAAGACTCTCCATGTCAAATTTTATATACTATTTTAATTTGAATGTATTACATATATGCGTCTTTTAAAATTTATGTGACCTTTAAAAATACATGTATTTAAATTATTAAAATATGTCTATTTATTTATAAATCGTAGAAGGATAAAACAATATGTGATTCGTTTATTCGTATTTTATTGTTGAGGCAAATGCAGCGGTACGTATATTCACCATAATTCTTACATATCTCTTTTATAATTTTAATTATTTTGTTTGTTAAATTTTTTTTCTGTTAATATTACTTTTAAATTTTATAAAAACCCTATAAAATTTAAAAAAATTTACAAATGGTTACTATGTCAAAAAAGATATTTTATCACAGTTATAACCGTGATAGCAAGGCGATAAAAAGAATCCACCGTGATTACTTTTCGGATGAACCATGGTGATCTCTCAGCTTTTCTACCATGGTTATTTATCAGAACCACGGTAGAATCAGAACCACGGTAGAAAAGGGTGAACCATATTAATGTAAAAACATATTTTCTTAACTACGAATCAACTATTTAGTAGTTACAAAATATCTTAGCTATTCCATAATTAATATTAATGCATAGCTATTTTATTAGAAATCCCTATAACAATTTATACCTTTTTCCCAAACTATTATAAGCAAGCAATAAACTAATAATATGATAAATATGCAAGAAAAATGAGAATGATGAGGTAATAAAGTAATATCTGTACTTGTTCAGCTCCTCAATGAGCCTAATGATTGATATTTGTTAAGAAATCCAACATTCTGTAAGCATAAAATAGAATCTCAAACAACATTGGAAGGAAAAACAACAATTAGCCTGGGGGTTGAGGAGACGCTTCCCAAACAGAGGATCTGAAAAATATTTATAAATGATGTGGAATCCTTAATATCTTTCGTTTGGACCTTTGTAAAATAATAAAAGTTTATTTTTAGCTAGATCTTGCGGATGTAATCTATGGAGTTCACAAGTTGTCGAACCATAAGCATTTGGACTATATGTATTCTTAAGCCTAACTAATAATCAATGAGAAATTGTTTTTGTACAATAAAATTGTACAACAATGCTCTACAACATTGAAAGAGAAAGAAATAAAGGAGAGAGAGTGTGAGATGTGATAGGTGATGTGATAGAGAAAGATAGAGAGAAAAATTATGTTGTATGAGTTGTTGTATATTTTGGTTGTATGAATAATAGATCTCATAATCAATGTTTTAAAAATCGGACCAATAATTAAATCGGTGAAGGTATTGGTTCACAGTTCAATGGTTGAACCGATTTTAATTAAATATATATTTTTAATATTATATAATATCTTAATTAATAAAGTAACACAAAATTATAAGAAAATAAGATTTATATATATAAAGTTGTAAATCAGTATAAATGACCTTATTATAAGATTTATAAGAGAAAAAATTTAATAATGATTAATAAAATAATAGATATCTACGTACAATTCTTAAATATATGTCTTTATTTATCTTTAAAATATTTTAGATTAAATAAAAATAATAATTTTTTTTTGTACCGGTTTTTCACCGATTTTTGACCGGTTCTGAGTTTCTCCGGTTTTTTGGGTTGAACGGACTGGTCACCAGGTTGATTACCGGTCGAACCGGCCTGTCCGGTAGAATTATAAAAACAATGCTAATAATTCTCTGAATTGACGTCAGACTTCCAACAAACATGTGTCTAGGCTAAGCTATACTCTTTGGTGTGTTGAACTGTTCTTAACCCCAATACTAGTGTACATGTTTTGGATTTGGATTCACGTCGAAATTCCAACAAACATGTACCCTTTGGTGTGTTGAGTTGGATGTACTTTTTTAACTATACATCTTGTTCTTTATATATACTTTTTCTAATATTTTTTTTAATTTTTCACTTCGTTATTCATCACATCTTATAGTGTATGTTTAATTGCTTGGTGGTAATTAACATAATTTTATAGCATTGATTTTTTATATAGGTTTGTCTATATATGGTGTACGGGTGCAGAATATAAAAATATTTAAATTCTTAATTATTAAATTTAATGCTCATTTTATTAATGAAAATGATATTCAAATTACTTTTATGAAATATTAGTTGAATAAATAAAACCCCAAATTTATAGTGTCATGTACGTAGAAATTTCCTCCTTCAACTTTAGATTGATAGATCATCAACGAAACTAGCATATATTGTATTATAAATTCACATTTGTCATTAATTTAAATAGTCATATAATTAATTTAATGAAAAATAAAATTATTGATTCACCTTTAGTAATTGATAAAATGTAGGTTGGACTAAGTGGACCAAATTTAGCCTAATGTCCATGTATTGTTATTTATATAAAATGATATATAAGAAGGATAAAGATGACAAATGGCTACCTAATTGATACAAATTAGTTCTCTCCGTAAGCAAAAACTACTAGAATTTGATTAAAAAATTATGGTTAGCCATTAAAAATCAATTGTGTTTTTCATCCAAACATGTTTTTATTTATTTTTTTATTGCAATATCACAGGTATCCTCCATAAGAGGTAATCATGTTCGAGTCAGGTAGGATCTCTAATAGCTGTAAAACTCTCCCTCTTAATATTTAATGCAGCTATATACAAACTCCAAATCTGCAGGTTTGATGCAAGACACGTTTTAATTAATTATTTGGTCACATTCAAGTTAATTTGATCACATGAAAACTTTAATTTAGACTTTAGAGTGAGGAGAAATGGATCCAATCATGCACTTTCTTTCTCTTTTCTATCTCTTTTTTCTTCATCTTCACACGAATCTCAAGGCTCAAGAGAGATCAAATGAAGGATTTTCTCCCTCCCAATCGTCCATTTGTGTTACTGGCAATTAATACAAAAGAGATGTGGTTACACCTTGGCCCTATTAATTACTAATACTAATATATGGACAGGCTTGTGCGTAATTTAATTTACTTAATTATTTGACAAGTCACTCTTGGCTCTTCATCAATCAGTAAGGCTTCACAAACTTTACAGAAGAAAATGATGTGTGTATCATGGAAGTGAATGTCATGTAGTGTGGGGGCAAAAATCAGTGGAAATCGGCATTCATTAATTGCCCCTATTACTATTAGGCTTTGATCTGATTCATCAATGCTTGTTATTATCAGTATGGTCCCCTGCTCTCGTGGCCACGTCTCTTCTCAACCACATAATATATAAATAAAAAAATACTTCTACTTATTTTTAAACAGCCTTGTTAGGTCATTTTTAGGGAAATGAAATATAAAATTAAAATATATTTTAATTTAATATATTAAATTTAATCAATAACTTAAATATTGTGATAAAATCATATTTCTATAGATTAACACTACAAGAAAGCGTTAAATTAGACATGAAAGGGTAGCGAGTAGCGACGGCTCATAGTCGTCGCTAAGGCATCGCTACAACATTAAATGTGCAACTCAACGCGCAGTTGTGTAATTAATATTCTGTGACGGCCTGGTCGTCACTACGTTTCGTACTGTAGCGATTTTTTTTCTTGAAAATTTTAAAAATAAACGTAGTCATCACTACGTTTTTAATTAGGGTTGACGCGCTAAAATTTTTAACTCGAGCACAAAACCTTCCCCCTCCCCTCTTCTTTTTCCTCCTCCTCCTCCTCCTCCCTCTCCTTTCCTCCTCTTCGGTCATCCTTGTTTTTGTCCCTCATTTCTCTCTTTCATTTTCAAAATCTCACCGATTAAACACTAGCCCTCCTTTATAGGTTCATTTTGAACCGATCAGAATCTAAAATAGTTGCCCCTAGCTCCTTGTGCACTCCCTTCTTCCTTCTTCCTCCTCCGACATCCTCTTTTGCCATCTACAAGTAACTTTTACAGTTATAATTAGTTTTAATTGGTTATATGATTAATTATAATTAGTTTTAATTGGTTATATGATTAGTTATAATGGTATTTAATTGTTTAAATGATTAGTTCTATTTAGTTTTAATTGTTTATATATAGGTATTTAATTATATAAGTAGTTATTTATTAGTAATTATTAGTAATTTTTAGTAGTAATTAATTAGTAATTTATAGGTTTGTTGTTTAATATTTAATTTAACACTATTAAATTTAGGTAAATATGTCTCGTATGCGTGGTAGAGGTGGACAAAAGGTCCCACCTATTAGAGCGAGGTCCATCCCTTCGGGTGAGCTTGTTGCACAGGCAGCTCGGGAGAGGACCAACCTCCCTCACCCTGATCAGATGGCAGAGCAGCTATCTGCTTCAGCGCCTCTGGCGGCATACGTCCAGTCTTCTTCTTCCTCCCCTCCACCTGTTGGCCAAGTTGCTGCATCTGACCAGCCATTCGACGAAATGAGGTTCATCCCTACACCGGGATATCATGAGATCCCTTCCGAGGTGCAGCAGGAGCTTCCACATATATCTGAGCCCGAGGTGGACGCTCCGAACGCTCAGGCTACGATTGATGAGGATGCTGACCCCGAGTCTGATGAGGAGCCTGTTCGGTTCCAGGGTTCCAGCTCTAGTAGACCTCATGAGGTAGACCCTCACGATAGGGTTATTATCCGACCTTTTGGCAAAGGGTGAGTTTGTTTAATTTTTTTATTTCTTTTGAATTGATAATATTTGCTCTTTATTTGTTTTAACAGTTAATGTTGAATTTGTTTATTTTGCAGTTGGCTGCCTAAGAACCCACCCATCTCAGTCATTGGTCATGCGATTCGATCGCAGTTTCGGGGTTCTCACTACTTGTGGCAGGTCACCCCGCAGGATGTAAGGGACAAGTGGTGGGCCCAGTTTACGGTAAATAATATGTCTTCACTAAGGGATGGCAATTGAGCCTAGGCCCGCTGGGCACCCGCAATGGGCAGGGTAAAAACCCGCAATGCGGGTACGGGCGCGGGTACGGGCTATAGCCCGAAAAATTTCATGGGGATGGGCGCGGGCGCGGGCACTATAGTGCCCAGCCCGCCCCAGGCCCGCACACACATATATATATTAATCATAACATATATATATATATATACATATATATATATATTATTTTAACACATTTATATTTTTAAAAACTGATATTATAATAATCAATTTCACAATTTCTAAAAACTCAATTATTTTAACACACTTATAATAATTAAAATCTGATATTTTAAAAACTCAATTTAAAATTAGAATTTGAATAGCTCCCTTAGATAAAAATCACAGAATCACAAATTCACAAATTCACAAATCACAAACCCTAAAAGTCTGAAACCTTAAGAGTTAAGAAGCTCCCTCTGTCCCTCTCGGCTCTCGACCCTCATCCTCTCCAGCGCCGCGGCCGCGGCCGCCGCCCCAGCAACCAAGCAGTCATCGCCCCTCCAAGAAACAGTCTCTGTTCCTCTGTTCCTCTATTCCGTTGTTCCGCTGTTCCGTTGTTCCGTTGTTTCACTGTTCCGCTGTTCCGCTGTTCGCGCGTCGTAGCCAAGGAGCTCCGGCCACCAGCCTCCAAGAGACAGCCTCTGTTCCGCTGTTCGCGCGTCGCACGTGTGCTCATCATCGCTACTTTGGATTGTGTTATGTATGTGTGTAGTTTAGTTTGTAAAGAATTGACATCACATGCTAGTTTTGCTTTTTAAAAGATGGCTCCGCTTTTCATATAATCAATATTGGATAAGTTGACCAAAAAAAAAACAATATTGGATACAATTAATAATATAATGTGTTTACTTCATCTGATTTGAAGTCAATATAGGATAAGCTGGATATATATTAGAGCATACTAATTTTGGTTGTCACTTGTCAATTTAGATATCTTGCATGTTGCTGTATTATTTGATATTAGAGCATACTAATTTTGGTTGCATGTTGCTGTACTAATTTTAGTGTAGTATTATTTGATCTATAGTTGCTGTAATACGCTTGCTATATATGATATCTTGCATGTTTCTCTTATGAAATGTTAATACGCTTACTATTTCTACAATCTCGAGTCTCGATATGGTAAATTAATGTGAAATTATCATAGCTTTATCCATAAACTATGGTTAAATAAACCAAACATTCTGTTAATTTGGATTACATAGTAATTTATATCTATTAAATGCCTTTAACTTGAATAGTTAGATTATTTTCTTCTATATACACACAGTAGTTACCATTACAATATTTAACAAATAAAGGTAATCAATTTTCTGAATTTGTAATGGTTTCTCTGAATTTGGAATCTGAACTTGTAAAATTGTTTCATCCCAATTTTCTGAATTTACAAGCATAGAATTTTGAAGTTATTATATGTTGCATGGTTAAGCTGTTTGTATGGATCCTATTAATTGTTAATCTTTTTATGTATTTGTAGTTAATCTCAAATGGATAATTTATGTGGAGAGATTCCTTCAAAAGAATCTGCAAGTAGCTCTTCTCCTATCATGTCTGTTACTCCCTCACAACCTGAAAATGCAAGTGTGCCTAGTGATCATGTGGGCGGTTCTGATATTAGAGATCAGTCTCAATCCCCAGCTGACTCTATTCCATGTGTTGAGGTCCTTCAGGAAGGTGATGATTTTGAAATGACAGAGGATGGAAAAAAAAGAAAGATCATATCCGTTGTTTGGAACCACTTCAAGAAAAAAACAATTAATGGAGAAGAAAAGGCAATATGTAATTATTGTAACAAGCAAATGACAGGTAGGAGATCTGATGGAACAAACCATTTGCGTAGACACTACCAGACTTGTAAAAGAAGGCCATATAGGGATATAAGACAAGCACTCTTGGTGAAAGAACAAAAGAAGGCAGATGGGTCATCTTCTTTTTTAAGTAACTATCATTTTGATCCAGAAAAATCTAGAAGAGTCCTTGCTTCTATGATAATAATACATGAGTATCCACTTTCAATAGTGGACCATTTGGGGTTCAGAGAGCTGCTTGAAGGTCTTCAACCTCTGTTCAAGATTCCTAGTCGAAACACTATCAAGACTGATATTAAGAAGATCTATCAAAATGAAAAGTTGAAGACTATGGGATGTTTAGAAAAGATTGGAAGTAAGATTGCTTTAACAACAGACCTATGGACAGCTAGCAATCAAAAGAAGGGGTTTATGGCCATTACAGGTCACTACATTGATGATGATTGGGAAATGCAAAGTCGCATATTAAGGTATGGATTTTAAATATCATTGTATAATATTTTGTACCCACATGCTACATATAGTATTTGAAATTTTATTAATGGTAAATAAATTATTTTTCATAATAGGTTTGTGTGTAGAATGTCCACATACAGCTGAAGCTCTTTCTAAAGTGTTGGTAGAATGCATGATAGATTGGAATATTGATAGGAAGTTGTCCACCATCACTTTGGATAATTGTAGCACTAATGATGCTCTTGTTGGTTTGTTGTTAAACAAACTTGATTGCTCTACTTTGATTCTTGATGGTCAGTTGTTTCATATGAGGTGTTGCGCACATATTTTGAATTTAATTGCTCAAGATGGTTTGAGTGTACTTGGAAATGGCATAGAGAAGGTTAGGGATAGTGTTGCTTTTTGGACAGCCTCACCTAAAAGAGAACAAAGCTTTAGGGAAGCGGCACGTCAAATAAAAGTTCCCATCACAAAGAAACTCATTCTTGATTGTAGAACTAGATGGAATTCTACTTATCACATGCTTGTTGTTGCATTGGCTTACAAAGATGTTTTTATTCGTTTGAAAACAAGAGAGCATTTATATACATGTTTGCCTACATCAACTGAGTGGGAAATTGCAAAAGAAATTTGTGATAGGTTGGAAGTGTTTAATCGTGTAACTGAGTTGTTTTCTGGGTCACAATATCCCACAACAAATATTTTCTTCCCGTTGGTCTGTGAGATAAAGCTCTCTTTGCATCAATGGCAAACTTGCTCAATTGAGGCTATTAGAAATATGGCTTCAAAAATGGTTGTCAAATTTGAGAAATATTGGTCAATTATTCATGGAATTATGGGGATTGCTAGTGTTTTGGATCCAAGATACAAATTGAAGATAATAGAGTACTTCTTTCCTCTGCTTTATGGAAGTAATTCTTCTATTGAAATTAATAATATGAAGAAGTTGTGTTATTCATTGTTTGAAGATTATCAAATTAAAACTGTGGGGGTAGTTGAAAATTCTGGTGCTCAGTTGAATGACAATGGGTCCAATACAGATGGTTTGAATGTTAGTAATTTGCTTACTGGTTTTGACTTATTTGTCAATACCGATACAAATGAATCTCAATTGAAGTCTGAATTGGATCTCTACTTAGAAGAGAAGGTTTTGCCTAGGAGTGCTATTTTTGATATTCTTGGATGGTGGAAAACAAATGGGATCAAGTATCCCACACTGCAGAAAATTGCTAAGGATATTTTGGCCATCCCAATTTCAACTGTTGCTTCTGAATCAGCTTTTAGCACAGGAGGTAGGTTGTTAAGTTCTCATCGTTCTAGGCTTCATCAGGACACTGTGGAGGCACTTATGTGTGCACAAAGCTGGTTGAAGCATGAAAAGGAAGGTAATAAATCTTGCATTATTCTATTTATTCAAATTAATTTATTCTTATTTTTCTAGTCTAATAGTCTAATCCTTAATTTTCTTGTGTTCTAGTTTCTATTGGCATTACTGGGCCAAAGCAATATATAAAGACTAAAGATAAACGTTTGCAACCTGTTGGAGAATCTGATTCTGATGATGAGGTAAAATAACCTATATATTATGTTTTTTCTTACTTTATTATATATGACTAATTAGTGTTAATAATATTTTTTTTATAGATCACGGAGAATCCTAGCACATAAAGCTCAAGTTTTTTAAATAGTTTGACGTGGCCTATCTTGTATATTTAATAAAAAAATTGAACATTATGTATTGTGTTTTAGAAACTTAGCAGATTGTATTTTGATTTATCTAAACTGTTATGTACTTATGTTGGTAATTATAGTTGGACGATCTTTGAGTAGTTTTTCAATTGAGATATAGTTTTATTAAATTAATATTTTTTAGTGAGTTATTACTTTTTTACTTTAAAAAAGTGCGGGTAACGGGCGCGGGTACGGGCAGTTAGGTGCCCACGCGGGTAAGGGCGCGGGTACGGGCATTTTTTTTAGCGCGGGTACGGGGACGGGCACTGTGGTACCCTGCCCAGCGGGTGCCCATTGCCATCCGTACTTCACTTTATATTTTTTCTTAAGTTATGTCATTTTCTATTAACTTGCCCTAATTTTTTTTTGAAGAGCAAAGTTACTTGGGACCCTTCTGATGAGGCCCAAATTAAGAAGGTGTACGAGCAGAGGATTGTCCGTCTCCTTCGAGATATGATGAACAAGGCCGGAAGGCTGGGAGGAGACTCACTTGGTGTGGTGAGGAGGCATGGTAGGGTCTTTTGGCCTACTGGGCCTCTGATGAGTTCAAGGGGAAGTCCGCTCGTAGCAAGAGCAATCGGGCTTCTCTTCGCGGGGGAGCACTCCACACCACAAGTCGCAAGGCTCACATTGAGGTGGCGTTGGATATGAATATGTATAAACAAGCACCCTTCTATATTATTTTTGTATTTGTTATTAAAATGATTAATTTGTGTAATTATTATGTGTAGGCTCGACAGCTGGGGCGGGAGATAGAGCCTGATGAGTTCTTTGTCGCCACCCACATAAAAAAGGGTGGTGGCTGGGTAGATGACCGGGCGCGGTCCACAAGTCCAACATTGTGCTTATCAGTGTTTATTTTACATTATTTCATATAATTTCAATTGAATATATAACTAACTAATTATACGTTTACTTGTACTCAACAGACAAATTACCAGCACCGCCTGAGAGAGGTGGAGTCACAGATGGGGGACAACTCCAGCTTTGATGACTCCACCAAGCTACAGATCTGGAAGGATGTTGCGGGTGGCAAGACCCGAGGCCGCTGTTATGGCACTGGGGACTTGTCAACCAATGTTCGTCTTGGTGTGACTAGCCTCACTCAGGAGTCTCGGGCCCATACCAGTGGGAGCGACAGGTCGCGTCATTTGTCTGAGGAGGCGCTGAGGTTAGAGATACTTGAAGCCAACTTGAAGGCTACCCGAGCTTAAGAGAAGGCTGCACGGTTGGAGGAGGACTTCACACGAATCAGACAACAGATGCAGATGTTGCTGCTGGAGGTCCAAAGTGCAGGTGGTTTTACCAGCTTCAGTCAGGCTCAGGCTCAGGCTCAGGCTCCAGCTCAGCCACACCCGCACTACGATGGCCACTTGGATGACCAGCCATTGAGTTAGGATGAGGATCATCGCCCACCACAGCAGAATTGTCGCCGCCACCCATGATTTTTTATTTTTTATTATGTTTTTTTATACATTTATTGTATTACGTTTGAACATTCTTTGTATATATACTTTTTAAATAATTTTGTTTTCCTCTATCAGTGTGTTTATATAGTATTTAGTATTTTTTCTTTATAATTTTAAAATTAACAAATATTAAAATAAAATAAATAATAATAAACTTAATTTTTTTAAAAAAAATTATCACCAGCGACGGCCATGGCCATCACTAGTAAAAAATATAAAAAAATAATATAATATATGTTGTGACGCCATGGCCATCGCTAAAGTATGACGGCTGAGCGACGATCATTGATCCCTTCACTTAGTGACAACCTTTGGCATAGCGACGACTTAAGTGACGGTCTGGCAGATGCTACGTAACGACGACTTAATTTGCTCGTCGCTACTGTATTAACGACGAGCATTTCAATGATGTCCATAAAATTATTGCTAGCGATGGATTTTGACCTATAACGATGACTTTTAGCTGTCGCTAAATTGTGAATTTTTTTGTAGTGTATACAGAAAAGCATAAGACTACAATGATGAAATTTGAATATTAAAATTCAAGTATATAAGCAATTCTAATGGCAGGAAATTCTAGTTAATTATAATTTAACATCACGTCTTAAATTTTAAGAGCATAACATACCCTCAAATTTGCCTCAGAAAAATTCAATTCTAATATGAGAATAAGAAAAATAATATATTCTATGCTTGGAAAATAGAGAGAGAAAAGGAGACCGCAATAAAATAATATCTTTCTTTTTCATTATAAGAAATATTTTAAAAAAATAATGGAGAGGCTTTAATATATATATATATATATATATATATAAACAGTAATTGTGTGTGTTTTGGGGTGGCCAAAGCTATTTCATTTAATTTTCATCGATCATTGGACAAGGAGTTGCCCTTCCCTTTAAGTATATTTTTAAAATATGATATTCAATATAGATTTGAAGTGCATGTGTTGACGAAAAAAAATAGCTTTGAAGTGTTATCTTATTACATTCAAATTGAAGAGTTATTTTGTTTCATTTGATGGGTTGTCTTGCTTTATTATCCAAATTCTAACATATAAACTGAAGAATTAATTGTCTTGTTTTAGAGGTATCTTATTTCATTCGAATTCAAATATATAGATATAAATATATATCAAATGAAATTATATATTTGGGGTTGTTTCCCTCCCTTGTACCGAAAAAAAAAAAGAAATTATATGACTCTTTATGTATTATGTTTTCTTTTACAAGCATAGATACCAATTAATTCAAATGACATAACTCTTCATGAAACACACAATTAGACACCAGTTGATGAGAAACAACACAAAAGATGCCCATAAATAATAGAGACATTCTCCATGAACAAAAGAAGTTTAGAAACTTGTGTTTGGATAGAGTAATTTGAAATTATTATATTTCATTTATTAACAATTTAACATAGTAAGAGAGAGAATTTCAAATGACAAATAAAAGGGATTTTTATGATACATTGGAGGAATTTCAAATGACACAGCTTGAGAGAGAATTTAAACATTTCTTTTATGTTTAACTTTTTAGATTGTCATCTACAATTCCTCTCATACTTAAAATTTATAACATTTCCTATAATAATTTTGGAAATTTTAAAATTCTTCATCCAAGCACACACTTAACATCTATGAATTTATTTGTTTTTACATTTGAGTGCACAAAAGTCAAAAGGTAAAACCAAAATTATCATTTTGTAAACACTATTATTGTCTTCAATTGAGTTTTTTGAGTGCAAATCATACTCAATGTTTTCATTGTATTCTAAGGGTGTGTTTGGGAGTCTGGAGAGAAGGGAAAGGAAAGAGTTAGGAGGAAAAGAAATGGGAAGGAAGGGGGGAAAACTTTGTAAGTTAAAAGAAGGAGAGAGCTAAACTCACAAACACATGAGAGGGAAGGATGTTCCATAAACCTTCCCTTCCACTCCCTTCCCCTTCATTTTTCAACTCACAAATATACCATAAAGAAAATTTGCCATTAACCCAAGTTGCACCCGTGATATATTTTATAATTGATGCGGGCAAATTAAGCTTAGAAGAAAATAAATGCTTATCAACACCTTGAAGACATTTTGTGTACCACCTTCTTAATTTGTCTTCTCTTATTTGTTCTACCCTTCAATTAAAGACCATCCCCACCATATTTAGGCTCAATTCCTTTGTATGCAAATGGTTCCTTTTGAAGGATATGACATCTAATTTTGTCAAGTTTTGGAGAGGTTTGAAGGCACGCATCAGCTTCCTAAGATTGAAGATGTGTTTTCTACTCACAAAATTGAAGGTAGTCTATGCCCTCACAACAAACTCCTAATAAAGGATAAAATTGCACAAACAGGAGAAAGGAAATAGTGGGAGAATGATGGCTATGTTGAGACAAACTCACTCCAAGAAGTTTTTAATATGTCAAACTGACTAAGTTTAAATATACATGTGAGATGCATCTTGTGTTACTAACTGTGTGCTCAAGTGTGGCAGAGACTTTCTGTATTTAGTTACTGCAGGAATACATGAAGTCAGAAAGGATCTTTAGACCACTAAGATAAGCAAAGTCATGAGTAACAAAGACACAATATCAGAAGCCATAAAGTGTAAATAAAAGCTCTACAACAGTTGTGTGTCTCAACGATCATATGCAAGCTCAAGAAATCAACTTTATATAAATCACAAGTCTTGATCCAAAACCAAGTAGAAAGTGAACTAAACTCATCACTAAATCAGTAAAGAGACACTCCAAAAGTTTGAGATACAAGAACAATTAAAGATGCAAGCCCATGTTCAGATGTCATCTCATTAGCATGAAAAGATCTCAGCAAATCAAACAGAAGCAATAAATAAGAATAGACTCAAGTTCAGCTTGAGATGCAAGCCATGAACAGATGCTAGTTCAGCTTGAGATGCAAGAACAGCTTGAGACGTCATCTCAAGGTCAGACGCAGTAAGATGAGATCTTGTCACAAATGCAAGAAAATTATAACAGACTCTGGACAGAAGCAAAACTGCACGTTCAATAACAGAAGACAACAAGTGAGGTCAACATAAAGTCAAACAAGGATGCAAGGACACTGACACGGTGACTTAGCCTGAAAAAAGCTGTTGTACACCTACTTGGAAGGCCTGTCCTTTTGCTGTGTATCTCAACAGTTAGAAACGGCCATATAACGGCTAGTTTTCTAACTGAAGATATAAAAGGGACAAGATCAAACAGTTAGTGTGAGAGAGACTGCCTGCATTACTATACAATCATCAAGCATCTTATCACATATCAACTGACATCTCAAGAGCACATCTCAGTTGTCTGTTGAACAGACTCAACTCACCTTGAGATCAACATCTGTCTCTTCTCATCTCTCTTCTGTGCATCACTCTTACATTGTATTTTAAATAGAGAGATTACCTAGCTTACCCATCTCTATATCCATACTGTGTATGTTTGTAAGCTAGACTTATCATAACCTTTCACTGTAATCTGTCTCATCTAAGATAGAAGGGTTCCTAGTCTTAGAGTGAGATGTTTGTGACCTGAAGAGGCTGTAACAATACTTGTGGCTCAGCTAAGATAGGAGTGCCTAGGCTTAGTGTGAGTGAGATGTCCTGAAGAGGCTGTAAGAATACTTGTATTGACGGGTTTGTCAATAGTGGAAAATCGCACGTGTTGTGAGGACTGGACGTAGCCCAAGGAGTGGGTGAACCAGGATAAGATCTCTGCCCCCCGCCTCTTACTTTGTCTTTACTGAACTTATCTTGAATTAACTAAAACAACAAAGCAACAATAGTAATAAATTGAACCAACATTCAAGATAAGATTCTGAGTTGTTACAGACATAAGTATCATCACTAAAATTGTATCTTGTCTTAACTGAGACTCCAAGTTAACAGACTTGAGAGCACATCTCAACAATCAATTTTAGTGTGGAATTTGCAGGAACAGATTTGACAAGTCTCTATTCAACCCCCCTTCAAGTGACCTCCAGCCAACTTTAGTTGGTATCAGAGCTTGGCCTCTCAAGGGGTTGAGCACACCTGTGTGTGAAGAGGAAAAGATCCATGGCTGGACCTAGTGCAAGCTTGTTCATACCTGAAGGAGCATCCACCAACAGGCCACCTGCCTTTGATGGAACTGATTACTATTACTGGAAGGATAGGATGAGACTGTTCATTGAGTCTCAACATGTTGATCTATGGGAAATCATAGAAAATGGACCCTACATACCTTACATCACTGATGATCTTGAACAAAGAATAGTTAAGCCCAGAGACAGATGGACAGATGCTGAAAAGGCAAGGTATGTTCTAAACTCAAGAGCTAAATATCTGCTAACATGTGCTCTTAGTCGCAGTGAATATGATAAGATAGCAGGCTGTACATCAGCCAAAGAAATATGGGATGCTCTTGAGGTTGAACATGAAGGAACAAATCAAGTCAAAGAAGCCAAGATCAACATACTGGTAAGACAGTATGAGCTCTTCAAGATGAATGAAGATGAAGGCATTGAAGACATGGTGAGGAGATTCATTATCATAACAAATGACCTAAAATCTCTAGGAAGGACATACTCGAACCAAGATATGGTAAGAAAGATCCTGAGAAGCTTACCCAAGCCTTGGAGACCTAAGGTCACAGCCATTCAGGAAGCCAAAGACCTGAGCACCCTCAAACTGGATGAACTCCTTGGATCACTGAAGGTTCATGAGCAAGAACTGATGGAAGAGGACCACATAAGACGTCCTAAGACTATAGCCCTGAAAGCAGCCTCTAGCAACTCCAAAGGTAAGAAGGTAAGCTCATCTCAGCAAACTTCACTAAACTCATCTCATGATACAAAAACTGAAGAAGATGAAGAAGATGATGATGAAAGTGAAATGGATGATGAGTTAGCTTACATCTCAAGAAAGATAAGACGCATGTGGAGGGCTAGAGGAAGTGGAAGAAAAAGGTTTCCATCAAGAAGAGGAGAAATCAAATCAGAAAAGAAAGGTCAATTCATCTGCTATGAGTGCAGAAAACCTGGACACATCAAGTCTGAGTGCCCTCAGCTCAGAAGAGAGATGAAGAAAATTCCTAAAAAGAAGGCAATGATGGCTACTTGGGATGATACTGAAGGAGATGACAGTCCAAGTGAAGAATCAGCCAACATATGTCTCATGGAAAATAGTGACTCATCAGATGATGATGAGGTAAGTGACTCAAACTCTGAATTGACTCTAACTGAACTTAAGTGTTCCTTTGAGAATCTACTTTATGATTCAAATCTCCTTGTATCAAAAAGCTCTCATTTAAAATCAGAGCTAGATATAGCTCTTGAAAAGGTTAAATTTCTGGAAAAGAAAATGAAAATTTGAATCATAAAAATAGTAGTCTCATGTTGTCTCATATGAAGCTGTCTGAACTTACAAAAAGTATAAGGCATCCTCCTGATGAGCAAAGGCTAAAGCATCTGTCAGAAGAGAACTAGAGTCTCAAGAGACAAAACAGAATTCTCATAGATGATCTGGAAAAATTTGTTAAAGGAACAAAAAATCTTGAGAGACTCATTGGGTCTCAAAAAGGAATTTTTGATAAAGCTGGACTAGGCTATGAGAAGTCTTCTAGTGAGATCTGGTACAAGGACTTCTTTATTCCGGCAAGGAACAGGAAAAAAGAAATATGCTCTTGCTGTAGTAAATTTGGCCATAAGGCCACTGAATGCTACCTGAGACATGTAGCATCCAAGAGAAAGGTCACTAACCATGAAGGACCCGAGTATAAATAGGTACCTAAAACTAAATCTCATGTTGTGACAGATGTGCCTGGCAACAACCAAATCAAAGAAGGTGTGGGTATTGGACAGTGGTTGTTCAAGACACATGACAGGAGACAAAAGCAAGTTCCTGTCACTTGAAGAGAAGGCTACTGGGGTTGTCTCTTTTGGAGACAACAGTAAGGCCCAGATTAAGGGCATTGGTAAGGTTGGTAAGACCAACTCAGCTCAAATTGAAAATGTGTATTTTGTTGAAGGTCTGAAACACAATTTACTGAGCATTAGCCAATTATGTGACAATGGTTATCATGTGAATTTCCAACCAAATTTCTATGAGATCATAGATTCGAAAACTGGAAACAAAGTCTTTTCTCGAACTAGAAATAAAAATCTTTACTCAGTCTCTCTTGAGAGTTTGTCTGATCTCACATGTCTCATGTCTCATGACCATGAGAAATGGCTATGGCACAAAAGGGTTGGACATATCAACATGAGAACCATGAGTCAGCTTGCCAATCAATCTCTTGTCAAAGGACTACCTAAGGTCAAATTTGACAAGGATATGATTTGTGAGTCATGCATAAAAAGCAAGCACAACAAATCAAGTTTCAAGTCCAAAACTCATGTCTCAACTACCAGGCCACTTGAGATTCTCCACATTGATTTGTTTGGACCAACTAAGACTGTCAGTCTCAGTGGTAAAAAATATGGTTTTGTTATAGTGGATGATTTCTCAAGGTTCACCCGGGTTCTGTTCCTATCT
This sequence comes from Sesbania bispinosa, assembly GCA_026901365.1. Lineage (NCBI taxonomy): Eukaryota > Viridiplantae > Streptophyta > Magnoliopsida > Fabales > Fabaceae > Sesbania > Sesbania bispinosa. Next base: position 62,536 of record QLOH01001055.1, read on the forward strand.
CAGAAAGATGAATCCTATGATTCTTTCAAAACTTTCTGCAAAAAGATTCAATCTAAGAAAGGATATGGAATTGGATCTGTAAGGAGTGACCATGGTGGAGAATTTGAGAATGCCAAGTTTAAAAAATTCTTTGATAAAAATGGCATAACTCACAATTTCTCTTGTCCAAGAACTCCTCAACAGAATGGAGTAGTTGAGAGGAAGAATAGAACCCTTCAAGAAATGGCAAGAACTTTGTTATGTGACTCTGGAATTGAGAAATACTTTTGGGCAGAAGCTGTCAACACATCTTGCTATATTATAAACAGAGTTACTATAAGGAAGATCTTGAATAAGACTCCATATGAGCTTTGGAAAGGTAGAAAGCCTTTTATCTCTTATTTTCATATCTTTGGAAGTGATTGCTATATTTTAAATACTAAAGATCAGTTAGGCAAGTTTGAATCTAAGTCTGATAAAGGAATTTTCCTAGGCTACTCATTAACATCTAAGGCCTATAGAGTCTATAATTTAAAAACCAAAACTACTGAAGAATCTATGCATGTAGTGTTCAATGAGATACAGGGAAGCTCTCAGAAAGAGTTAGATGAAGAGATTGAAGAAATGATGGAAGAGCTGAAAATCTCAACACAAGAAGCTGAGGAAAGATCCTCACCAGACCAAAAGCTAGTGAGACCATCTCAATCTGAGCATAGAGGAAATGTCCAATCTGAAGAATTATCTCACAGAAGCAGCCACCTTGAGACATCTCATAACCTCCAAGAAGAAAACAATCCAGATAATCAAACTGAAACTCAAGAAACAAGGCAAGAAAATATTGAGATCCAAAATGAACATGCATCTCAACTGCCTAGGAGTTGGAGATTGGTGAGATCTCATCCCAGAGAACAAATCATTGGAGAAACCTCAGACAGAATCAGAACTCGGTCTTCTTTCAGAGACAATGAAAACTTAATGGCTTTATTATCTGAAACTGAACCAAAGAACATTGATGAAGCTCTCCATGATGAATCTTGGGTTAAGGCTATGGAGGAAGAGTTAAATCAGTTTGAGAAAAGCCAAGTTTGGAGTCTGGTTCCTCCACCATCTCATCAATCCATAATTGGAACTAGATGGTTATTTAGAAATAAACTGAATGAGAAGGGCAAGATCTTGAGGAACAAAGCCAGACTGGTGGCTCAAGGGTTCAATCAACAAGAAGGAATAGATTATGATGAGACCTTTGCACCTGTGGCAAGACTTGAGGCTATAAGAATCCTGTTGGCATTTGCTGCATTCAAAGACTTCAAATTATACCAGATGGATGTAAAAAGTGCTTTCCTAAATGGAATCATAGAAGAAGAAGTCTATGTGAGACAGCCTCCTGGATTTGAAGATCCTAACCATCCAGAGTATGTGCTCAGACTCTCCAAGGCTCTGTATGGTCTCAAGCAAGCTCCAAGAGCTTGGTATGACAGGTTGAGTTCCTTTTTAATTAAAAATGGTTTTACCAGGGGTAAGATTGATACTACTTTATTTAAAAGGGAAATTAACAAAGACTTATTAATTGTTCAAATTTATGTTGATGATATTATTTTTGGTTCAACTAATAAGTCTCTATGTCAAGAATTCTCAAGTCTCATGCAGGGAGAATTTGAGATGAGTATGATGGGTGAGCTGAGATTCTTCTTGGGACTACAAATTAAACAGCTGGCTGATGGGATCTTCATTAGTCAAGAAAAATACACTAGAGATTTGCTCAACAAGTTCAAAATGAGTGAGGCTAGACCTATGAAGACCCCTATGCACCCCTCAACTCAGATTGACCAAGATGAAGCTGGCAAGACTGTCTCAGACAAGCTTTACAGAGGAATGATTGGTTCCCTTATGTATTTAACAGCCAACAGACCTGATATTCAGTTTGCTGTGGGAATATGTGCAAGGTACCAATCTAATCCTAAAGAATCTCATCTCACTGCTGTTAAGAGAATATTTAGGTATTTAATTGGAACCACTAATCTTGGCCTATGGTATGAGAAAGGAAAAAACTTTGATCTCATAGGATACAATGATGCTGATTTTGCTGGTGACAAGGTGGATAGAAAAAGCACCAGTGGATCTTGTCAATTCTTAGGAAAATGCCTTATCCACTGGTCTTGCAAAAAAAACAAAATACCATTGCCTTATCCACTACAGAGGCTGAGTATGTCTCAGCTGCTGCATGCTGTACTCAAGTACTATGGATCAAATCTCAATTGCAAGATTATACAGTCAGGTACTCTAAAATTCCCATTTACTGTGATAACACTAGTGCCATAAATCTTGCAAAGAATCTTGTTCACCATTCTAGGTCTAAGCACATTGATATCAAACATCATTTTATAAGAGATCATGTGCAAAAAGGAAATATTGAATTAATCTTTGTAGATACCAAGAGTCAGCTAGCTGACATCTTTACAAAACCTTTGGTAGAGGAAAGATTCATTGAAAATTTAAAATTGTTGAATGTGTGTTGTCTTGATAAAAAATGATTGACTAAGTCCAACTTAGTACTTGGTTATATGCTGAAAGTCTCGTTAGAGATGAGACTCAGGGGTCATCTGTGAAGAGACAAGGTCTCAGATGCATCTTCTATCAGACGCGTCTCATGACACGTCTCAACTCACGTCTCATGAAATTACTGAGACGTTACTAAACATTATTATGAAGAAAAGAGAGCCGTTAGGTAACGGTCAGTAACTGTCCACTCATTGTCAAACTAGTCGTTATGCTATAAAAAGGAGTGCCAACCACTCTCAACCGTTTTCATAACTCCCCACTCACGCATTTACTCTCCCTCACTTCTCTCTTTATTTAAAGCCCATCTCTAACCCACAACTCACTTTCCTCTCCTCTGCAAATGCGCATAAAAGTTACTGGTCTTAAGTTACCTTACTCAGACAAATCCTCCTCCTCCTCATCTCCAGAAGCAAAGATGTCTTCTGGCTCAGCAAAAGGATCAAAATCTCAGAGCACCCATTCAAGCCAAGAAACCCTAAGTCGTTCTATATCTCCACAACCTATAACTGAAATAGAACCTTCCCAATCATCCCAACCTACCCAACCTTCTCCATCTTCCAAGTCCACATCTTCCAAAAAGAGCACCCTTTTGCCTCCTAGGATGAAATCCCAAAGGATTGCTTCCCAAGTCACTCAAACTGCACCCTCTAAATCCCCTGTTCACAAAGACCTAACTCAACCAGGATCCTCAAGGAAAGGGAAAGAAAAGGCTATAGAAGGGAAAAAGCTTTCGTTCCAATCTAACCTCTTTAACAACACTGAGGTTGAAGAAAAATTTATAAAGAGATTTGCTGAGAAGAAAATCATTGTGGGGAGGGTCATTTCATCCCAAGAACTTAGAGATGAAGGGTGGGACATGGGTCCCTATTTAGAAAAACAAGGATGGAAGGACTACCTGACGATGGCAGACTCTGTTTTTCCAAAAATGACCAGAGCGTTCTATGCAGCCTGCTACAAAGCTAAGGGTTCCTCCCAAGGTCAGCCCCACATCATCTCTGATATCAGAGGCATTCACATGGAGCTAACAGAAGAAACTTTAGGCGCAATCATCCAGGCACCAGTAACTGGAAACAGGCTCTACAATGAAGAACATTAGTGGAATGAAATAGGAATTCCAGCAGCCAACGTTGGCACCTCTCTCTTCAAAGGAGGACTCATTACAGATGCTGCATCATCTCTAAATCTCTTTGGCAAATTTCTGTTTCATTTAGTAGTCAAGTGCATCATGTCAAGGGCTGGAACCTTCAACAAGGTTTATCATCAAGACTTAATGGTGATGTACCACCTCAAGCATGGGATTCCTCTAAACCTCCCCTTCCTCATTCTCAGACACATGGAGCACGCATTCCACAACTCCAAAATCAACGCATCTCTTCCTTTTGGGATACTCACTACCAGAATCTTGAGACACTTCAAGGTTGATTTTAGCGGCTGTGACAAGTCTGATGAGAGACCAGGTTATGTTGGAAAGACAAACCTGAAATCTCTTGGTTTAGATGGTAAGAATATCCCTTCCCCTACTTTTCCTTTATCTAATCCTTCTCCTCCTGTACCTACCACAACACAGGCTTCCCCCTCATCTAAAATGTCTGAGGCCAAAAAGAAAAAGAAGAAGAAGGTCTCAAAGGAAGCTGTTGAGGGATCTCTAGAAGGTTCAGAGATCCCTGTTAAAGAAAAGAAAAGAAAAACACAGCCCTCAACTTCCACAGAGACTGAGACTAAGAAAAGGAAGAAGAAGAAGTCCAAGTCTGATCACACTGCTCTCACTCTCACTGAACCAGCCCCTGTCACTACTGAGCAGCCCAGTGAGCAAGGAATAGAAAAAGAAGTTCTGGCTGATAAGGAACCAACACCTGAGATGGAACCAGAGATGGAACACCACTCTCCACTGCACCAAACCTCACCTATGTCTCCTCCACCAGAACAGATAGTTGCTGAGACTTTGGTAGAATTGGAAAAGGAAACCACAACCTCCATTCAAGAAATTCCATATGAGACGCAACAAATTGAGCAAGGAACTGAAGAAGCAATTCCTACCAAACAAGCAACTCCTGTGAGGTATGAGCCAACTCACTCTCATCCAACCTCATTTCCTACTCCTGGAAAATTCTTTGTTGAGACCATCCTGCTCAGCTCACCACAACCCAAATATGATCAATCTGCACCTCCCACTGACAGACCTGAACCAGCTGAGGCACCCTCATCTGAACCCTCCATTCCTACTCATCTATCCAATTCAATTAATACTTTTCTGAATCAATTACAAGAGGAACAACAACAACAACACCAGAACTTCCAAACTAGAATTGAGCAGAATCAGAAGATGATCATCAAGAAGTTGAAGCACCAGAAAAGAAGAGAAAAGGCAATTCTTGTTGGGCTTGACTCAGTTCTTCAAGCCATTCGCTCTTCAAATGATTTCAACAAAAAGATGAATTTGCATCTTTCTAATCTGCCTCCACTTCCTGAGATCCCACAGACTTAGGGATGGCAATTGGACCCAAACCCAATGGGTACCCGCAAAAATTACCCACAATGGGTAGGGTAATTACCCACCAAATGGGTCTGGGTATGGGTAATTACCCGTACTTTTTAATGGGTACGGGTGCGGGTACGGGTACTATGGTACCCTACCCTACCCATACCCACACTTATATAATATATATTTTTAATGTAATTTATATACATATGATTAATTATATATATATATATTTATATTATTAATTAATATTTTCCCAAAAAACATTAATATATATTATTAATTTAATTAATTTAAATGTTATAATTTTGTCCCAAACAATAAAATAGCAAAACATGAACTAATTTTTATTTCTCCTCCCATTATTTTAATCTTTTATCCACTTCCCATGCCATAGTTGTTTTATAGGTTAAACCTGGACGGTCTATAAATTATTTTTCATTTATTTTTTAATTAATTTTTATCTTTTAATCAATTTATTATATTATAGTAAATAAAAGTGCGGGTAATGGGTACGGGTACGGGTACTTGAGTACCCAGCGGGTAAGGGTACGGGTATTAGAATCACTACCCACGCGGGTATAGGTCCGGGTCCGGGTATTTTTTTAAAACGCGGGTATGGGGACGGGTACTATAGTACCCTACCCAAACCCTACCCATTGCCATCCCTACACAGACTGCTGCAAGACCATCTGCTGCAAGACCATCTGCTGCAAGCTCGGACTCATCCTCTTCTCCTTCATCCTAGCTATGCTAGTTCCTTATTTTGATAATGTCAAAAGAGGGAGAGTAGGTTAGATATCTAGGTATCTAATGAGAGTCTTGTGAGGTTAGATATCTAGGTATCTGATGAGACTCTTGTGAAGAATGTATTGATAAGATGAAATAGCATCTTTCCACTATCTTTGATGAGATGCAATGGCATCTTTTTTTGGTGTTTCTTATCTGTTGATATATTAATGTGTGGAGACTCTCTTTTGCTTTCATTATCTATCTCTTTGATGTTCTTATTTGTTTAATGTTGTGAACTAAAGAATTGAAATTCAAACAGCAAATAAGTCTATAACTCAGGGGGAGCTCATCTCCTTAAAACTTTTTAAGAACACTGCACATCTCAGGGGGAGTTCATTCCACATTTATAGCTTAATTTTACCTCATCAGATATTTAAACTGTGTAGTTTGCCATCATAAAAAAAGGGGGAGATTGTTGAGACAAACTCACTCCAAGAATTTTTTAATATGTCAAATTGACTAAGTTTAAATATACATGTGAGATGCATCTTGTGTTACTAACTGTGTGCTCAAGTGTGGCAGAGACTTTCTGTATTTAGTTACTGCAGGAATACATGAAGTCAGAAAGGATCTTTAGACCACTAAGATAAGCAAAGTCATGAGTAACAGAGACACAAGATCAGAAGCCATAAAGTGTAAATAAAAGCTCTACAACAGTTGTGTGTCTCAACGATCAGATGCAAGCTCAAGAAATCAACTTTATATAAATCACAAGTATTGATCCAAAACCAAGTAGAAAGTGAACCGAACTCATCACTAAATCAGTAAAGAGACACTCCAAAAGTTTGAGATACAAGCACAATTAAAGATGCAAGCCCATGTTCAGATGTCATCTCATTAGCATGAAAAGATCTCAGCAAAACAAACAGAAGCAATAAATCAGAATAGACTCAAGTTCAGCTTGAGATGCAAGCCATGAACAGATGCTAGTTCAGCTTGAGATGCAAGAACAGCTTGAGACGTCATCTCAAGGTCAGACGCCGTAAGATGAGATCTTGTCACAGATGCAAGAAAATTATAACAGACTCTGGACAGAAGCAAAACTGCATGTTCAATAACAGAAGACAGCAAGTGAGGTCAGCATAAAGTCAAACAAGGATGCAAGGACACTGACACGGTGACTTAGCCTGAAAAAAGCTGTTGTACACCTACTTGGAAGGCCTGTCCTTCTGCTGTGTATCTCAACCGTTAGAAACGGCCATATAACGGCTAGTTTTCTAACTGAAGATATAAAAGGGACAAGATCAAACAGTTAGTGTGAGAGAGACTGCCTGCATTACTATACAATCATCAAGCATCTTATCACATCTCAACTGACATCTCAACTGAAATCTCAACTCACCTTGAGATCAACATCTGTCTCTTCTCATCTCTCTTCTGTGCATCACTCTTACATTGTATTTTAAATAGAGAGATTACCTAGCTTACCCATCTCTATATCCATACTGTGTATGTTTGTAAGCTAGACTTATCATAACCTTTCACTGTAATCTGTCTCATCTAAGATAGGAGGGTTCCTAGTCTTAGAGTGAGGTGTTTGTGACCTGAAGAGGCTGTAACAATACTTGTGGCTCAACTATGATGGGAGTGCCTAGGCTTAGTGTGAGTGAGACGTCCTGCAGAGGCTGTAAGAATACTTGTATTGACGGGTTTGTCAATAGTGGAAAATCTCACGTGTTGTGAGGACTGGACGTAGCTCAAGGAGTGGGTGAACCAGGATAAGATCTCTGCCCCCTGTCTCTTACTTTGTCTTTACTGAACTTATCTTGAATTAACTAAAACAACAAAGTAACAATAGTAATAAATTGAACCAACATTCAAGATAAGATTCTGAGCTGTTACAGACATAAGTATCATCACTAAAATTGTATCTTGTCTTAACTGAGACTCCAAGTCAACAGACTTGAGAGCACGTCTTAACAATCAATTTTAGTGTGGAATTTGCAGGAACAGATTTGACAAGTCTCTATTCAACCCCCCTTCTCGAGACCTCCAGCCAACTTCAGGCTATATTATGGACTAGACGTACACATCCTTAATGGATCAGACAATACACTATTTAATATTTATCAAGACTCAATATCTATAAGAGAAAGTTAGGAGAAACTAGAGCTAAGGTACATGGAAGAGGATAAAATAAGTAATGAATATCTTCTTAATCATTTCAACAAGGATAAGATGCATGGTTGATGGAAAATCTACCATGGAACCAAATACATGAGTACATGCTGAATAACTTCAAACAACATATATAATATGCAGATATAGACAAACTTTCTCCTCCATAGAAATACTTCAAAATGAACCTTAAACATAGAAAGAATAGCATCTCTTTCAAGCTTTTGGCAATTACCTTCATGTAAAAACCAATATTCATGTCAAAAAAATATGGCGCGCATTTGGTTGTCTCATGTAAAAATTTTAATTCATTTTAACAAAAATTAATTTTGTAAAATAAGATTGTCTAAAATCAAATGCATATTCAATATTAGTGCTTGAAGATTGTGTTTGGTGAGGATTTATTAATTTAAAAGTTAGTTTACAGTAATTAAAATGATTTTTATTTGAAATTTTTTATATTTAGATTTAAAGTGCAACTTAATATGAAAAAAAAATGAAACTATAACTTAGTATACAAAACTTTTATTTACTTTTGTAACATTTTTTTAAAATAAATAAAAGTAATTCCAATATGTGACAACTAATTAAATATCAGGTTTAATGGCTTTAAAATCAGTCATGAGGTCGCCTAACTGCCCTAACCAAACGTATAGGCTGAGCTGCCAAATTCTTTTGCATTTTCTGTCCAGTTGGTTTGCACAAATATCCCGAGACAAAACTTTAATTATAATCTCACGCGCCTTCAATTATCTCATTCCCCACGTACACCCTCTTGTACAGTTGCACTATGATCTGGTAGGTTTCCATTAAGTGAAACTTCTAAGAAACAAAGAAGCTAGATCTTCTGTTGTACTCTTCTCCTAATTAGTAAGGAGAGCTTAATTTGTACATAATGCATATGACCAGCAGGGTGCATTGGATATGAATAGAACCTAGCTAGAAACTTCCTTTACCATTAATTTGATGGGTACTTCTCAATTACGCGTCTTCCGGAAGATCTTTTACTATATGCAATAAGGTAGTTATTAGATCTTCTATTATTGATTCACGATGAATCTAACTCTCTAAAACTACTAATTCACATCAATCAAAAGAAACCTCAAGCTCCAGAGCAGAAGATAGAGACACTTCTATCCAAGCCTTTAATTAATGACCAGGAACACAAACGTGGGTTCCGTAGTTTTCAATTCATTCAGATCATCCAAACAAAAGAGAAGCTTGGAAAGCAAATATTAAGAACTGAATCAAGATTAATTATATGTAGCATAATAATAATAAAAAAGAATATTATGTTGGGACTTGAAATAATTTATAGTTATATAATTATACTGAGAATAAAGAACACAAGGAAATATAATTATTATTATTACTATTATTTGAATGGCCCCTTAAGAACGTGTTTAGCTGTAAAGAGCACCAACTATACAGAACAGTTCTTGACTCATGCTTGTACCCTCCAAGAAACAGAGTCCAAAAAAGGCAACTGAGGTGTGAGGCAGCCGCATAAGCTTAAATCTCCTATTTTCCACTAGTGTGTGTGTTCATACTCATTGGTATTTTTTTTTTTAAATAGTAACTTTGATGGGAAATGTTTGCTTTAAGTCCAAAAAAGGTAACTAGCTAAGGTCTAAGGCAGCCGCCTATAATTCTAATATCCTATTTAATTTAATTCCACTAGACTGTTCATTACTCATATTGCTATTTTTCTTTTTAGCTAGTTAGTAATTTTCATGAGATGTTAAAATTTTCTTTATTGTTGATTAAATAATTAAGCATGCATGTGTTTCACCTTTACCCACAAATTACAATAGGATGTGTTGACCTGAATGCATATTATTGAGAGACTCTTCAACGTGATTTCAGATAACACCACAATTCTTATTGTTGATTTTGACAATAAATGCTTGGTTTAGATTTGAATTTTGCGTCACCACCCACATGAATTACTAATAGATTAAAATAAATGATGTCTGAACATCATTTAGAGAAAGACTTGGTACGTATCAGTTGAAGTAATATAATCAACTAAATAATTAATTAACATTACTATTTCAAAAAGAACAAGAACAATTAAATAATCCATTTGGACTATTATCTGTAGTCCAAAAAGTACAGGAATCAGGCAAGTAAACTTTCAGTCCCCTATTTGTCCTATTCATAATAAATGGCCTTTTATTGTATACATATATATAATATAATATGACTAGTGGGTCCTTCATTCACATTATTTATAAAATTAGTTGCATTATATTCGTAGAAAATATTCTCTGTAATTAAGCCATAGCCAGTTAGCCACCCTATAAATACATTACTCTGTTGCCAGAAACCACACCAGAAGTGTTCTTGCAGCATTGTACTATTCTAATAGTGAAATGGGTGACAGTACTGAGCAACAATTACCTCAACCCCATATAGAACTACCAATAGATGTTCCAGACACCAATTCTCAATCCACCACCAAGTCTCAAATCCATATCCAATCTCCTTTATCCTCTATTCTAACACAAATCCATGCAGGGTATTTTAGGATTAGTCTATCTCTCTCTGGCCAAGCCTTGTTATGGAAAATCCTTATTGAGCCAATTCAAGATGCACATACTCTTAGACGTATATTTTCATGTATACCCTCTACTGCTTTAACCCTCTTATGGTCACTGGCCTTATTCACACTAGTCACACTCTCTTTTCTATATGTTCTTAAATGTCTGTTTCACTTTGATATGGTTAAAAATGAGTTCTTTGATGATGTGGGAGTAAATTACATGTTTGCTCCCTGGATATCATGGCTACTTTTGCTAGAATCATCACCATTCATCCTCCCTACAAAACTTCATTACAAAATATTTTGGTGGGTGCTTGTGGTTCCAGTGGTGATGCTTGATGTGAAGATCTATGGTCAGTGGTTTACAAAAGGGAAGAAGTTTCTGTCAACAGCAGCAAATCCAACAAGTCAATTATCTGTGATTGGGAACTTGGTGGGTGCACAGGCTGCTGCACAAATGGGTTGGAAGGAGAGTGCAATATGCTTGTTTTCTCTTGGTATTGCACATTACTTGGTGCTTTTTGTGACTCTGTATCAGAGATTTCCAGGGAACAATAACCTCCCTGCAATGCTGCGTCCAGTGTTCTTCTTGTTCTTTGCAGCACCGAGTGTGGCAAGCTTGGCTTGGCACTCCATTTGTGACAAGTTTGACGATGCTTCCAAGATGCTCTTCTTCCTCTCCCTCTTCCTTTTCATGTCCCTGGTAATTTTCTTTCCAACTTGTTAAAGTAAAGTCTAAAGTTCCATACATTTTATCAAAATCACGTTTTAAACGTGGATTCGGATAAACACTAGAGTAGTGTTGGCCCGGATCCATGTTTGAAACGTGGTTTCAAGCTATACCAAATACACTATAAATGTGTGTTTGATTTATCTCAAAATCACGTTACAAATATAGATCAAGCCAACACTACTCTCTGTAGAGTTCACTTACATCTACGTTTCTAACGTGATTTTGAAGTAAATAAAAAAGATCTAGATCCACACTTGTGACATGAATATGGTGGAAACTAGTCATGCTATATTTCTAAAATGAACCTAATGTTTATTTCCTAGTAGCAAGGTGGATCCAATTTTATCATGAAAAGAAAAATAATGGTGTGCGCGTATAACAGCAAAGCTTCTAACTGATGTTGCCAAATTGTCTACGTTCCATGTCATTTTCATGCTTGATTTGTTTTGTTCATCATTGAAGTATCAGAAGTTGAAATCCACTAGAAAGCTGGACCCTGTTTATAAGTTGACTATGACCTTTGCTGAATGTTGAAAAATGATGGATAGCTTAGACAATTTCATGTGATTTGGTTTCTCTGAAAATGATGTCATAGTCACATTCTATTTTGTGGTCCCCTTCTCATGTTAATGCCAACCCAAAACTCTTGTATGGTGTCAGAAATTTGGCCATTTATGGTTCTCTGTACTTGGACACGTAGTTAGGAGAATCTAGGATTGATAGCTTAGGTAGTCTAATTATTCCTTTTGTAGATCACAAAAATTACAAAATAAAAAAACTTCCATACTTACTTTTTTTTGTTATTTTTGAACAATCAGGTTTCAAGGCCTCTGCTATTCAAGAAATCCATGAAGAAATTCAGTGTGGCATGGTGGGCTTATTCTTTTCCTCTGACGGCTTTGGCACTGGCTTCAGCAGAGTATGCACATGAAGTGAAGGGAGTCATGGCTCATGCTATTATGTTAGTTTTATCATTTCTCTCAGTTTTGGTGTCTGTGATGTTAATGATTATCACTGCTCTCAACGTTAGAAGACCCTTACCTGCTCGCAACCTTCATTCAAAACAGAAAACCAACTCTGAAGCAACGCGATCGATCAAGAATTCAAGATATTATTTATTTAACTAGAAAGCTAATCTTTTGTAATTGTAGATCATTTATAAGAAAATATATCCACGTAGTGTAATTATTAACTATATATACAGGGACTGCACCTAATTAGCCAATAAAAAATGCTGTTTAATATATTAATTGTAGCTCTTAACTTGCATCAAAAGTTCGATCATTTCATCCTGGTCTTATTTTAGCTTTTGGTGGTATTTTAGCTAGCCAGAGTGGGAATCGAATAGAATTTTGCGTTTTTTGTCTTTACGGAGAGGAGGATTCCAACTTGCTTCCTCATCTTTGGTTGGTATGCTAGCTATCAGTGAGTCATCGAACAATGACCAAGGGCTAAGGCGTGTCACAGATATATGTTATGAAAAAGAGATCTATTATTCATACGATCAATTTATATTATACAACTCATACAACATACTTTTTCTCTCTATTTTTCTCAATCACATCATCTATCACATCTCACTCTCTCTCCTTTGTTTCTTTCTCTTTCAATGTTGTAGAGAATTGTTGTACATCTTTGTTGTTTAAAAACAACGGGGCAAGAATGAACCCCCTTTTTATAAGAGAAATGCTATTTGTACAACAATTAACCTGTACAACAAAGAGAGATATAGAGATAAAAGAGAGAATAGAGAGAGGAATGTGAGATGTGATGAGTGATGTGATGAAAAGAGATGGAGAGAAAAAGTGTGTGTTGTATAAATTGCTGAATGTTTTTTGTTGTATGAATATGTTATCTCTTTTTATAATAAAATGGGGGCATGAATGAACTCAAATATAAGTTAATTTCTCCTCATTTTTTTACCACAAAAGGAGAGATTTGAGAATCAGTGTAGAAAATAGGATTTGTAGAAAATAGTAATCCAACTATTGAATTATATTTATTCATCATCATGATTATTTATATCAAATTTCGTAAAATTTTGACACCATTAACTTAATAATCAAATGGTTGGTTTTTTCATATAATTCAAATTATATATGACGTTAATATTGAGACATCCCAATGACATATCAAATAATTTCGGATTAATGTAAAGTTTTATATATATGATCTATATGATAATAACTTTCAATCCAACGGTGGATTACGTAATACAATGATCTCTTAAAAAATTATTAAACGGTGTCACACTTAGTGTAACTTACACGAGTGTAATTTGAACCCTCCTATATATATATATAGGTAAAAAAACAAATTAGCCGGCTAGTAAGTTTTAGACATTTCGCTTGAAACAACATGGAATGAAATCTTATAATTTACTACCTTCGTTCCAAAACTCTTGTTGTTTTAGCATACTCCTAAGTTTCAAAACTCTTATTGTTTTAGATGTCCAAGAAAAAATAATTATTTTTTTTTTCAATTTTACCCTTATTTAATTACTTACATCAACTACCAACTACTCTTATTTTCTCTCTCTTAACTACACAAGTCTTTATTATACAAACACTCTCTTTATATTTTCAAGGCATTTTAATGACTTATTGAGCTTGCAACCATATACCCACTAACTAATCATATCTCTAGCACTTCCCATGCACTATTAAATGAGGGTATTTTAGTAAAGATGCTATTAAATTAAGACACACCAATTATTTCATTGGTCTGTGAGCATAACCTTAAACAACAAGAGTTTTGGAACAGAGGTAGTAGCAATCTTTCTTAGTAGGCAATATTTAGAGCTGACAATTCGGGCTACCCGATCCAGCTCGATGCGGGTAGCACGTTTTATCAGGTTGAGCTAAAAAAACCCGAAAGTTATTCGGACTTCTAAAATAGGTGTTCAAGCTCTACATTTTTACAAACTTTTTGCGTGTTTTGCGGGCTACTCGACCTTTTTGCAGTTAGGGGGCTTTATAGGCTGGGATAAAAGCCCAAATGTTATTCAAGTTTCTAAAATAAGTGTCTGAGCTCTACATTTTTACATGCTTTTACGGGCTAGCCCATTTTACCAACTTTAACAATCTGTATACAAACTGAAGGGTAAGTTCTTGAGTTGCCACCTTTATTATTTTTTTATGTTAACCACATGTATATATCCCCTATCTCACTAAGGGCAATCCTATTCCGGCTCAACCACACCCCTTTCTAAGATCGGGTTTAGTGGGTGTCACCTATAATTTGAACTTTTATCTTTTAGGGTTGCCAACAAAATTTTCGTATTTCCATCTTCAATAAGCACTTCTTCCACTACTCATATTGGATTTAGTTTGATGTCCACTAGCCATTTGTAATTCAAAATTAATTGGCTTTATTGTTTTAAATTTTAGGAGTTTTAATTTTGTCAGTTGGAGAATATTTACTGCAGACCCTTTGATAACTATAGCTTGAGGATTTGTTTTGGTCGAATTTAGCTTGAGGATATATGAATCTTTCCAACTATGTAATCTATTAAAAAACTTCTTGGGCCTTTTCTCTTTTTCTAGGAATGGGTATTTCTTTTGGGTCATGATGTTCTTCTGTTCAGGAATTGTCCTGCAATCTCTAATTTATTTTTTATTTCCAAATATAATTTGGAGAAATTTTATGCGTTTAGGAATTTGAGAAATTATTTCTTACTAAAAAATTTCAAATTTTCAAGTAGCAGAAGTTTAAAAAAAATGGCGCTTTTTATTTTCTTTTTCAAAGTTTTTTTTCACCTTCTCTTTTTTTTCTCAGAATTGTTTTTATTTTTTCCCTTTAAACTCACCTTAGTAGGAGTTTCAAATTTAAAATTCTCACTAGTTTGTGTTAAATGTTAAGTTTATCGGAAAGTTTTGATGTACCGCAAACAGTTTGTACATCATTTATATATTGTTTGCGGTCAGCCTTTAACATGGATTTTATTTTGTTTTTTTATTTTTTTTAATTATTTCATAGTTCATTTGCAAACAGTGCTACATGTGTACAGCAATCATGACTCTAAGTTTATATTTGAAAAGAGTTGTTACCACCTCTTATGAAAATAAGATGGAGTAGCATATTCACAGTAAAATGAAGTTGGGTAGTGTCAAGATGATTATCATGGATTCTCTCATGGATCATCTCAAAAGCAACCATAGATAGTTTAAAAAACTCAATGATAAAAAAAAGATATAAAATGAAAAGAGTACAACGATTATTTATAGAACTATCCAACTAAAGCTAATTATAACAGAACTAATTTTCATAACACAAATGACTATTTCAATACCTTCCCGCAGGTTGGTATTTGGTATCAACCAATACCAACTTGAAACCAAGAAAAGAAATTGAAATCAACACAAGAAAGAGGAAAGAACAACAAAATAATCACATCGTTTTTAGGCATTTCAGTGAACAGCTGTCTCACATTCCTTCGTTTGGCCCAACTTTTTTTAGCTTATAAGTTGCTTAAAAGCTAAAGTAAAAAAATAAGAGCTTTCAAAGTTAAATTAAAAGTTGTTTGGCGATTTTTTTTAACTTAAAAACTAATTTTAAGTTAAAAGTTATTTAATAAAGTATTTTATTAAAATTAATTTTTTAAAATTAACATAAATATATAGTATTTAATTAATAAATTATAAATATTTTTAATTAATGAAAATTTAAATAAAATTCAATAATATCATAAATTATATTAATAAAGTTTAATAAATAATTAATAAATAAAATATAAATAATCAATAAATAAATATATATATATATATATTTATAAGAATTAATTAGTCAATAAAACAATATGATAGCCTCTTCTCTACATGTAATCAACCGAACAGGTAAGCCTATGCTCTTAGACAAAAAAAGGGTGAAGTTATGCTCTACCAAGGACTTGCAATGAGGAATAGATATAATCAAAAGATTTAATAAAAATATGGCTTAATTTAACGTGACACGAACGACGAACAGAATAGCAATGTGACGAGGATGGTTGTCAGGTGAAATGAAAAAAGGTAAAATCGTTGATAAAAGAAATAAAATAACAAAGGGTTAAAATTTTGTTGAACATGAGAATCTAATCCTGATCTTTTTAAAATAAGTTCCGCAAAAGCCTAAAATATTAGCCTTTTCTTAAGCTCATTTTCCTTATATGAAAAAAGCTGATTTATAATTTCTAGAGCTTTTGAAATTTTTTTGTTTGGATCATAATCTCTTTTTAAGGAGAAGTTAAGCCCAAAATAAGTCACCCCAAACATACAGATGTTTGGAAAACATTTCATCGAACAGTTGGTACACTGGACCTTTAGTGGCAGTTCGGAGATAGCAACCGGTGAGGAAAACCTCCCTCCCTTTCTTCAGAATTCCATTCTGCAGGCCTGAGAGTAAAAATGCACCAATAATAACAGCTTCAAGAACATTGTTCAAGGATAGGATATTTTTCTGGCAAATTGAATCAATGGTAACAGTATTTGGAAGCTTTGTCCTCCAATGATTCTTTTTGAGATGGTTAATCACTTCATACATCTTCTTCGGAGCGCCAACCATGCATTTTCCAATCCATGACTGAGAGAGTTCACAGAGCAAGATCGCAGGAGTGAGACCGCTTCAAGAAGCATTGCAAGTCTTGAGAATACGAGATAGGATCCAGCTCCAACAACATCCAGCGACACCCGAACCATCTCTGTTTGGCTCATCTTCTAGTGACAACATCTCGGATATGGTGTACTCGATGAATTTGAGGAAAAGATCTTCCTCATCATCCTCACTGTTGTGCATTCCTGTATCAGAAATCTTGGACGGTGGTTTCTCGAACAACACAGAAATTGTTGATTTGGAAAGATCCACGGATCCGAAGTTCACAAAATCATCATCTAGGTTTCGCTTATGCCCTTTCCTCTCGAAGAGGCTCTGATCTTGGTGCCTTTGATGAATGATGCTATTAGGATTCACAATCACATCCCTGTGTGCGTCTCGATCGCAACAGAGATCGTCGGTCTCGTCTTTCCCTACCTCTATCTTGAGGTTGCAAGAAGAGGAAGAATCCACCAATCCGAAGCTCCAAAAATTGAAAGAATCCAGTGATGATTTCCACTCCAATCTTGTTGTAGAGTATTTGCCAATGATATCATGTATCAAGAACAGATTGGTGGACGAAAATGAAATAGAAGGAGGAGGAATCTTGGAATATGGAGAGGATGATGAAGTTTCTGCAAGAAAAACAACTTTGATGAGGGGTGTTTACGGGTCGGTTTAGTTCGGTTCTGTTGGAAAAACAAATCCGAATCAAACAGAACTTTTCGGTTCGGTTCGGTTCGGTTCGGTTCGGATTTCATCACTTTTTGGTGGATGACCCGAACCAAACCGAACCAATAATTGACGGGTTGGTTCGGCTCGGCTCATCGGATCACAAACTCAATCATACCAATAAGATCAATTAGCCAATATCTCAGGATTACATGTTAACATACCTGATCTTTCACTCAAAACGCATAATTATTTAGAATAGTAATAGAATAAAATTAAACAATTACTTTTCTAATTCTCTTCATAAGAATAAAATAGAGAAGGAGGAAAAGTTCAATATTTGCTCATAGCCAAATAATAGTATACAAGAATATTAATAGAGTTTGAACAAATTCTGCTCATGAGGAATAGCATTTTCCATCAATAGCACAACACATTGTGAGTATTTCCATTAACCAGAGAAAACTGTTTTTGTCCTTAATGAAAAATTAAAAAAAACTCGCACTCTGTAGCAGAGATCATCCAGCACAGGTTGATAAACTCACACTCTGCAGTCTGGCTCGTCCAGCGCAAACCTTACACTCTGTGAAGGAAGAACAATATATGTTGGTTTGGAGGTGGTCCGCGATGGCATCTACAGTTTGTTGATCTAGAGTCTGCGGTGGCATCTGCAGTCTGCTGGTCTGGAGTTTGGTGCGCGCAGCTTGCTGGTCTGGCTCTGATGGTCCAGATCTATGCGGAGGTGCATCTGAAACAGTTGTCGGCGGGAAGAAACGAAGGGTGGGGACTGAGGAAGAAGGGAGGAAGGGACCTAAACAGTGAATGTTCTTGAGCAGTGAACAATACGGATTCTGATTTAGTTACTTTTTTAATTTTAGTATTTAATTTTTTATATATAGGGGATCCAGTGTTATAAAACTCGGACCGGTCAATGACTCGGTTAAGGTAGTGAGTTAATGGGTCACTGGTCGAACCAGTGAGTCACTGGTTGAACCGGTTAAACCGGATCTGTAATTAAAATTATTAAATATAACACACATACACTATTATTATTATTATTATTATTATTATTATTATTATTATTATTATTATTATTATTATTATTATTATTATTATTATTATTATTATTATTATTATCATCAAACAACAACTCACGGTTTATAAGATTTTGAATTCTAATTCACATTTTGGTCAAAGGTATGAAACAAATCCCAAAACCTTCAATTACTTTATAATTAAAATAATATTAAATTGGGTGAAAAGAGATCCATTAATGTGAGTCTATGACTCTATGACTATATATGTCCTTGTAGCCTGTGTGCTCAGACAGTCTATTGCTTTGTTTGGTTTAAAGAGAGAAATAGGGAAGGGAGAAATAGAAAAGAGAGAGATAAGAAAGAGAAAAATAGTAGAGAAATAGAGTAGAAATAGAGGTTGTTTGGTATTAGAGAAATGAGAGAGAGATAAAAGAGAAATTAATTATGATAGTTGTTTGGTTGTGTAGAAATAAGGGAGAGAGATTTATAGAAAGTTAAAAATACATAACTACCCTTGATATTTGCAATTGGCAAAATATTGTATATATATATAGAAGGGTAAATTTGCCTTTTCACACATCTACCCTCAACTCTCCCTTATTTCCTTGCATCAATGGGAAGAGAAAAAAAGCATTGTGGGACCCATCAAAATGCACCTCAATCTCTCTCTCTCGTTCTATGCCAAATACGGTGGTAGTATGTTTTCGATCTTATCTCTCTCCCTCTCAACTCTCTCTTCTCAATCTCATCTCAAACAAACAGGGGGTATGAGTCTATGACTTTGTCCGTCCATGTAGCCTATAGACAGCTGTACTCCCACTTTGTTTTTTTTTTTTTGAAAACCCCTCCCAGTCTCTCACTTTAACTCAAGACTCAACTTTTCTTCCTTCTTCTAACAGTTTTTCTTTGTCTAAGTTTTGTTTTTTCACATTCCTCCTCTCGCACGAACCCACCGGAGCAGCTTGTTTCCAACGAGAAGGATGGTAGCGTGCAACCCAATTTCGTATGGTTTAAGTTTAAAAAATAACACATCCATTTGAAGATTCTTATCCAACCCCCCTTCTTCTACTTCTTCTTCTCTGCTGTTTTTTTCTTCTGTTTTTTCAAGTAGAAAATCGGTCCGGTTGACATAAACTACCGGGTCACCGATTTTAATGAAAATCATCCGAGTCAGACCGGTTTTTACCGAGTTATTAACACATCTGATCCGATAAGGCACTCGAACCGGTTACATTACCGGTTTCCGCCCGGACCGATCGAACCGGCCGGTCCGAGCCAATTTTAATAACACTAAGGGGATCAGTTCGGTTGGGGTATCGATTTCAGAATCCATAACCCGTTACCCGAACCAATCATGTTCAGTTTCCTTTGGTTCGGTTCGGGTCCAACCCGGTTTACCTAAAAAATCCAATCCAATTAGATTGGTTTGGTTCAGATTGTCGGGTTCATCGGGTTGAACCAAACCAATGAACACCCCTAACTTTGATGGACGTCTTGGGGGGACGCCGAACTTTCTTGAAGCGAGGTGAGCTCCATGGATGAAGCTCTAATACCATCATATAAAAATAAAATGGAGCAGCATATTCATAGTAGAATGAAGTTGAGTAGTAAGGGTGGGCAACATCAACCGAACCGATCCAAACCCGAGCAATCCAAAAACAAAAAAGGGGGGGACAGACGGGTATCACCAGGTGGCGGGTTTACTCGGTTAAAATATTTAGTCACAAACAGTTTGTATTGGTTGGTTTCGGATGGATGAAAGAAAACCATCAAAATCCGACCCCGACCGATATAATTGCACCGATATTTATATTAATAATAGTTTTTTATTGTTCTTTCTTTTCTCATGTAAGGACGCTGTGAATTTTGATTGAAAGATGCATTGTAAATGGGGCGTGACAATGCAAGCTGACAACAAGTAATGATAACACTTTTATTAAATTTTAAAACAAAAGAGTTTTAGGAAGTGTCACGAAAGTAAAAAATATATATCTCGTGAATTGGGATTATACTTTTCAAACCATTTTTTTTAAATTAAATTAGTTATAAGTGTTATATTGTAACTCACCACCATTCTTTTCACTTGATTTTTTTGGCTTTCCACTTTTCTTTATTTCATTTTTCTTCAAATTCTTTCCATTCTCCAAAGTCCAGAACATTTGAGTGTCATTACTGCCGCATCAGTTCACCTATACCACCTTTTGTCTGCGTCCCATCACCACGTCTTCAAGCCAAAAGCTTCAAGGTCGTGGACCACCAGCCCATTCCTTTTCTACAGGTGCCGTCTAATTGCGTGTGCACCATGCCAGAGGCCAGAGGCATCGTCTGGTGCATGTGTGTTTGAAGGTATATCAACTCGTTTGAATCCGTCCGTTCAACCATACAACCCGCTCAACCATCACCCGAGGAAACCGAAGCCAAGCATGGTTGGAATTGGGCCATGTCATGGTGGTGGTCGGTTTAGGACGGATCGACGTTTTTGATGGGTTTCTGGCAAGCGAACCAAAAATCCAGTAGTATAATAGTAAGAAGAGTTATCGTATCCACAGGGAACGGTCAATTCACGTAAACTCGTGATCTAATTATCAAGAAGAACAACAGGTTTTGAGAGTATTGTTGTGCGAAAAAACGTAAATAACAGATTAATAATAGAATTAGAAAGGAAGAGTTAGAGACACTTTACTTGATTAGGATTGAACTTCATCTCATCACACCCTTTGTGCATGTAAAAACTATCTATTATTTTAGGTTTACTCTATAATATCCTAGACAAACTTTATTGCTAAGACCCCGAGTTACCAGTGGCCTCACACACTCAAAGATAATCCATGCGGGCTCTCCAAGGCGACAGACTTACCCTCGGCTTATTTTGCTCTTTTTTAGTCAGTTTGTAAAAGAACCGGTTGATAAACGAGGCCTAATGCTGTAGACGCACCTTCGCTTCAGTACTGTCACTACCATCACTCATCAGGACACGCCTATGTTCGGTCCTGGATTCACAATCAACTAACTCTTTGCTATCGGTTTATCAATACCAAGCTTAATGGTCGGATGCCCTTCATTATGGTACTTGCACTACCCATCAATCATTAGTAAACACCCCTGTTCAGCCAATGGTTAACCGAGTATTCTTATTCAATCAGAGAATGAGTTTCTTCATAATCCGCTCCCCCACTCTCAGTCCTAATCAAAACTAACTTAGTTAAGACTATCCTATAACTCCAGTCGCAAGCGCGAGAATTAGGAATTAAGTAAAGAATAAGATTACCAATATTATAGACAGAGAGCACAGAAATAATAATATAGAGTTTACATACACTTGGGGATAGAATCAATTACATCCAATCCTAATGGAGAGTTAACTACACAAGGTAGCCATACAAACCACCGAAGATGCTGTCACCATCTTCAATCCTTGTGATGCACTCCTCCTCTCCTACTCTAAACTTAGCTCTGGTACATTATCACTGAAATATAGACTTGATTACAATGATCGTGCACACCGGAATTGATACAAGAGGTTCCTATTTATATTCTAAGGAAAGACACAACAATTTGGGGAGAAATCTATCTAAAAACGGCAACAGGGACCAAATCAGCGTAACCTGCGCTTCAGGCTGCGCTACAGCGCAGGATGAGGCGCAACTTCCAGAGAGTCTGCGCTTCATCTACGCTATAGCGCAGGGTGAAGCGCATGTAGCGTCTTGCAGCTCCAACTTTCTCTTTTTAATCTTGATCTCTCCCCGAGACTGACTTTAGCAGATTTGTCTTTCCTTGTTTCCCTTTTCTTGATGAAATCCTTGTATTTATTGAGCAATCTTTGATTTAATTGGGAAGCTTATCTGCAGAATCCTTGATTGGTTGGCAGTGATCTCATCATTAATGGATTCAAATCTTCTTTAAATCTTCATTAAATATCTTCAATCAATCTCAAATCTTGCAGACATCTCCTTCATTTAATGTTATCTATCCTTCAAATTAAATCTTTGCAATATCCTGCAAAAATCAGCAATATTTCTATCAAAATAGCATCAAATTCAAATCTCAGATTAATAAATACAATTTATCTAATATTTAATAAAAAGGGATTAAACTGGGGCAAAATTACCATTTTATCATTGATAAGTGAACTGAAAAGTGCTCTAATTTATCAACTAATTTTCACTTACCAAAATCCCCCCAACTTAACTTCTTGCTTGTCCTCAAGCAAGAGACCTCTTTGCAATCAAAATCAATTATATTCCCAGTGTATTTCTAATAATTAAAAACAAATTCAAGGAACTATTCCTCAACTCCTTCCTAAGTAGCAATCACTTTCCAAACATAAGAAAAACTCAGGATCAAGGGATGTTATGTAACACCCTAAATTCTCAAGCAGGAATTTAGTCCGTTGGAAACCAAATTCCTAACTCAGAATTTATAATGTTATACTTTAAATATCGACTTGTTCTATAAATTATCGCAATTCCAACATAATAGGATAATTTACAACAAACCATAGAGAAATTAAGTCTTTTAACCACATCAAGTTAACTACCCAACAGTGAAAGGTCATACAGTCCATTTACAATTCTAATTCAAAAGGTCACTACAAGTTTAGATTATAACTCCGAAATACAAGGCAAGTTCTAGCTACTAAAAAGGGCATATACAAAAATCATCCCTTAAATAATTACAACAAAATACTAAGTCTTCAGCTTTCCAAAATCATCTCCGAGGCTCATTAAACTGGGGAGAAGGAACCTGAACATCTAATCAAAATCCACATAACTTGTGGTGAGATACAATCTCAGTGAGCAAATCTCATGCATGTATGCAGAACATATATCTCATGAGAATTCAGGCTTTAAATTACTATATCAAACTATAATAATCTTCATCTAACATAGTTAATAGTATGCTTAAAATGCTTGCCCGATAGGCCATGTACAATCACAGTCTAGAGTTAGACCTAAGCTCAGACTACAGAGGATATCTCCCCAGGGGACGAATCCCACCCTACATTCTTTCACAAAGAGACCGAAGTCCAGTCATAGCCAAAGGCTATGGTCTTTCACAAAGAGACCGAAGTCCATAATCTTTCAAATATTAGATTGAGCAACTAATTCGAGACCCGGAATTGATGAATATCGCGAATCTCGTCAATTTCGACACTTTCGATAGTTCGAACATTCCGAAATGAACGAGATTCGACGCTTGATCGATGTCAAGCCCATATACTCATCAATTCCAATATCGAATCCAATTATCAATCCTAAGTTTTCATTTCAGAACAAGTTTAATCGGAAGAAACGAAATGTTTCGACGTTTCGATAGTTTCGAAACTTTCGAGGGTTTCGAAAGTTTCGAAACTATCGATTATCAAGAATCGATCCGTTCTAACCGATTAAAATTGTTCCCCATTATCAACCAACATGTACAAACACAAACAATCAACAAAAACAAGATATAATCAGAGAATGGGAGAGAAAGGAGGGGGATCAAGGGTTTGGAGACCAATCTCTAATTCTACTCAATCAAGTGAGAATTACTCACCAAAGTTTAGGAATCCAAGCAATTAAGTGAAGATGAGATGATTCCTAGTCTTAATCCTTCGATCCCTTGTTGTTTCACCACTTTCTCTCTCTAAAACCCTCTCTCCCTCTCTCTAGAACCTTAAGAATGGAAGAAAATGAAAGGAAGAAGGAGGAGAAGGCGTTTTTAGGGTCTGAATTCATGAAAATTCGCTCATAAGCGAATTTTTTCGCTCATGGGCGAATTACCACCAGGAAATAACCCTTCTCGGGTCAATTTTCGCTCACAAGCGAATTTTTCGCTCATGGGCGAATTTAAGTCTGTTTTGGGAGTTCAAATGAGCTCGGAACCCTATCATATGACCTATCAAACTAAAGCCCCAGAAGTTAGCTTTCTAATGAAGGTGGAATTACCTTAATTGGATACCTACAACTCTAGATATTTGTGAATTAGTATACCAAGGTCATTAGGCCAAATTCCAAAAATAACAATAAATCTTACAATTAACTTATCCAATTGTTGGGATGTTACATTCTACCCCCCTTAAAGAAATTTTGTCCCAAAAATTTTACTAATATAAGATAAGAGATCTTACCATCATACAAACAAACTAGGGTAATGATACTTGATAACCTCTTCCTTTTCCCAAGTAGCTTCATCCAAAGATAAACCTTCCCAAACTACCTTAACCAAAGGAATATTTCTATTCCTCAGAGTCTTGGCACTTCTGTCAACAATCTGTATAGGTTTTGCAGGTAGTGTGAGGTTGTCCTTTAATTGTATTGGTTCAGAAGACAAGACATGAGAAGGATCAAACACATATTTTCTTAACTTAGACACATGAAAAACATTATGAATCTTGGAAAGATATGGTGGAAGAGCCAATTTATATGCAAGAGGACCAATTCTTTGCAAGATTTGAAAGGGACCAATGTATCGAGGACTCAGTTTCCTGGATTTCACAGACTTCCCTAGACCAATGACAGGAGTTACTCTAAGGAATACATGTTCCCCTTCCTCAAATTCTAGTTCTTTTCTCCTTTTATCAGCATAACTTTTCTGACGGCTCTGGGCAGTTACAAGTTTTTCCCTAATCATCCTAATCTTATCAGAAGTTTCCTGAACCAACTCCGGACCCAACAGGGATCTCTCACCCACCTCATGCCAACACATAGGAGACCTACATCTCCTACCATACAAAGCTTCATATGGAGCCATGCCTATACTGCTATGAAAACTGTTATTGTAAGCAAACTCTACAAGTGGTAGGTACTTATCCCAACTGCCCGACTCTTCTAGCACACAGGCTCTTAACATATCTTCTAAGGTTTGGATGGTTCTCTCAGACTGACCGTCAGTTTGAGGGTGGTAAGCGGTGCTAAACCTAAGTTTAGTCCCGAATGACTGGTGTAGTGCATTCCAGAACCTTGAAGTAAACCTGGGGTCCGTATCAGAAATGATACTAGAAGGAATACCATGCAACCTGACAATCTCTCTAACATACAGCTCAGCTAACTTACTCAGGGAAAAGGTATTCTTAACTGGAAGGAAATGGGCTGACTTGGTTAAACGGTCTACTATTACCCATATGGTATCAAACCCTGCTTGGACTCGAGGTAAACCTACCACAAAGTCCATAGCTATGCTTTCCCACTTCCATTCAGGAATCTCTAAGGGTAATAGAACTCCAGATGGTTTCTGGTGTTCCACCTTAACTTGTTGACAAGTTAGGCACCTAGACACAAACTCAGCTATTTCTCTCTTCATACCTACCCACCAGAACCTCTTCCTCAAATCCTGATACATCTTGGTGGAACCAGGATGTATGGACATCTTACCCTTATGAGCTTCCTCTAATACCTGCTGTTTAACTCTACTCTCTTTAGGGATACAAATTCTTTCCTGAAAAAGAATCAATCCCTCACCTGACTTAGAAAATCCTACTTGCCCCATCTTACTCTGAAGATCAGGATCCAAATCATGAGCCTCCTTAATCAGAGTTTGAAACTCACTAGAGATTTCTAATCGGTACATATGAATGCTACCTACTCCAAACTCTACACTTAGGTGCAAATCTCTAAACTTCTCTAGGAGATTCATCTCTTGTATCATCAAGGATGACACATGCAGGGATTTATGCTGAGAGCATCAGCCACTACATTGGCCTTCCCTGGGTGATATTTCAACTCAAAATCAAAATCCTTCAAAAACTCCATCCATCTTCTTTGCCTCATGTTGAGTTCTTTTTGATCAAAAAGATACTTCAAACTCTTATGATCACTAAAGACCTCAAACCTTACACCAAACAGGTAATGCCTCCAAATTTTCAGGGCAAAAACCACAGCAGCTAACTCTAAGTCATGGGTAGGATAATTTTCCTCATGAGGCCTCAATTGCCTAGATGCATAAGTCACAACCTTCCTATCCTGCATCAGAACACCTCCTAACCCTTTTCCAGAGGCATCACAGAATACCTCAAAGGTTCTATAAACATCAGGCAATGCTAACACCGGGGCACTGGTCAATCTATGCTTTAGTTCTAGGAAACTATGCTCACAATCACTATCCCACACAAAGACTTGGTCCTTTCTAGTTAACTTGGTGAGAGGTAAAGCTAAGCGAGAGAAGCCCTTAATGAATCTCCTATAATAACCGGCTAACCCTAGAAAACTCCTAATCTCCGTAACAGTCCTAGGTCTTTCCCACTCAAGAACTTACTCTACCTTACTAGGGTCAACTGACACTCCCTCCCCAGAAATGACATGGCCTAGGAAATGGACTTTGTTTAACCAAAACTCACATTTGTTCGGATTGACAAACAATTTCCTTTCCCTCAAAACTTCCAACACCAATCTCAAGTGTTTCTCATGATCTTCCATACTAGAAGAGTAAATCAAAATATCATCAATGAACACAACCACAAATTTATCTAGGAAAGGTCGGAAGATTCGATTCATGTAATCCATAAACATTGCCGGAGCATTAGTAACACCAAATGGCATTACTAAGTACTCGTAGTGTCCATATCTAGTTTGAAAAGCGGTTTTATGAATATCTTCCTTTCTTATCCTGATTTAATGATATCCTGATTTCAAATCTATTTTGGAAAACACAGAAGCGCCTCTAAGTTGATCTAGGAGGTCATCTATTCTAGGCAATGGATACTTATTCTTAATTGTTATTTTATTCAATTGCCTAAAATCTACACATAACCTCATGCTTCCATCCTTTTTCTTCACCAACAACACTGGAGCCCCCCACGGGGAGACACTAGGCCTAATAAACCCCTTTCCTAACAACTCTTCCAATTGCCTCTTGAGTTCACTAAGTTCTAAGGGGGACATCCTATAGGGTGCCTTAGAAATGGGTCCTGAACCGGGTATCAAATCTATGGTGAACTCTATTTCTCGCTCAGGTGGTAAGATTAGAATTTCATTAGGAAAAACATCTTGGAATTCCCGAACCGTAGCCACACTACTCAAATCAAATTTTGTTTCTAAATTTGAGGAAAGTAACAGAAAACATTCACCCCCGTCATTGATACTCTGGGAAACTTGAGAAACACTAGACAATAGAATGGACAACCTTTCCTTAGAAGGAACAGAAAAATCAGGGAAAAGAACCTTTCTATTAAAACAGTCTAGCAACACCTGATTGGAAGATAACCAGTTCATTCCTAGAATAACATCAATACCAATCAAAGGCAAGCAAATCAAATCAACAACAAAAGTTCTATCCTGGATAATTAAAGGACAGTCCATACACACAAGAGAAGTTGATATGGTTTCTTTAGTTGGAGTAACAACATTTAGAATGTAAGGCAAGGAAACGGTAGACAAGTTCAATTTATTTACACAATCTAAAGAAACAAAAGAATGTGATGCTCCTGAATCATACAATACAATTAAAGTCTCCTCTCCTATAGTGCATTTACCTTTTAACAAATTATCTGAAGAAGCTGCCACTTGACCGATGAGGGTAAAAACCCTTCCAGTTGATTGAGGCTTCTGGGTTCCCTTGGCAGCAGGACAATCCTTTTGAAAATGACCAGGTTGCTTACAGAAGTAGCATACCCTCTTCCCGATTAAGCACTCTCCCCCATGCTCCTTCCCACACTTTGAACATACTTTAGTATCCTTGCGTTGTGAATGTTGGTTAGTCAGTGGTTGTCTTCCTTGCCACTTAGGTTTGAAGTTCTTGTTTTGATTCCCAAATTCCAGCTTCCTTTTCCCTTTATGATCTTGTGGCACTGAAGGGGGTGTCACTCCCTTGCAGTTCTTCTCAATAATGTAACATTTGCTCACCAGGGTAGAAAAATTTCTGATTTCCAGGGCCGCTACTCGATCGATTATTTCCGGTCTCAAGCCCCCCTCAAACTGGGTGCACCTCCACTCTTCATCATTTACAGCCTGAAGGTAACGGGAAAACTTCGATAATTCTTCAAACCTGGACACATATTGTCCCACTGACATCTCCCCTTGTGTAAGCTGTAGAAACTCCGCTTCTTTCTGCCTCTTGATGGTCGCCGGGAAGTACTTCTCTAAAAACAGACTTTGAAAAGCCTCCCAAGTTAAAGGAGTCTCCGCCTCCGCCGTTTGTAGTCTAGTCGTCCTCCACCAGTCCTCAGCTTCTCCTCTCATCATATACACTGCCAAACTCACCTTGACTTCATCAACACACTTCATGGCTTCAAAAATTCTATTCAAGTCTTTAAGCCACCTAGCCGCCACGTCAGGATCATACACCCCATCGAATTGTGGAGGGTTATGTTTCCTGAATTCAGACAATCCAACAAAGAATACATCCAAAGTGGGTGGTGGTTGTTCCGGCCGTTGCCTGGCTAACTCTTGCAAGACTGCTGTGTTGGTAGCTGCTTGATTCCCCATCATTTGGGTGAGTGCCTGAAGAGCTGCCACCATCGGGTCTGGAACCGGTTCAGGTGAAGGTGCAGAAGGTGGAGAAGAACGATCTATCCTTGACCTACCCTTCCTGTTGCCTGCCATAATTCTCTACATATCATAAAGCAAATATCGAGGTGATCAGTCTCTCAATTCACAAAATAATACATATAAAATTATTAACAAACCACAGAAAATCCTAATCTCACAGTCCAAATGGATTGAACCAGGCTCTGATACCAAAATGTAACACCCTAAATTCTCAAGCAGGAATTTAGTCCGTTGGAAACCAAATTCCTAACTCAGAATTTATAATGTTATACTTTAAATATCGACCTGTTCTATAAATTATCGCAATTCCAACATAATAGGATAATTTACAACAAACCATAGAGAAATTAAGTCTTTTAACCACATTAAGTTAACTACCCAACAGTGAAAGGTCATACAGTCCATTTACAATTCTAATTCAAAAGGTCACTACAAGTTTAGATTATAACTCCGAAATACAAGGCAAGTTCTAGCTACTAAAAAGGGCATATACAAAAATCATCCCTTAAATAATTACAACAAAATACTAAGTCTTCAGCTTTCCAAAATCATCTCCGAGGCTCATTAAACTGGGGAGAAGGAACCTGAACATCTAATCAAAATCCACATAACTTGTGGTGAGATACAATCTCGGTGAGCAAATCTCATGCATGTATGCAGAACATATATCTCATGAGAATTCAGGCTTTAAATTACTATATCAAACTATAACAATCTTCATCTAACATAGTTAATAGTATGCTTAAAATGCTTACCCGATAGGCCATGTACAATCACAGTCTAGAGTTAGACCTGAGCTCAGACTACAGAGGATATCTCCCCAGGGGACGAATCCCACCCTACATTCTTTCACAAAGAGACCGAAGTCCAGTCATAGCCAAAGGCTATGGTCTTTCACAAAGAGACCGAAGTCCATAATCTTTCAAATATTAGATTGAGCAACTAATTCGAGACCCGGAATTGATGAATATCGCGAATCTCGTCAATTTCGACACTTTCGATAGTTCAAACATTCTGAAACGAACGAGATTCGACGCTTGATCGATGTCAAGCCCATATACTCATCAATTCCAATATCGAATCCAATTATCAATCCTAAGTTTTCATTTCGGAACAAGTTTAATCGGAGGAAACGAAATGTTTCGACGTTTCGATAGTTTCGAAACTTTCGAGGGTTTCGAAAGTTTCGAAACTATCGATTATCAAGAATCGATCCGTTCTAACCGATTAAAATCGTTCCCCATTATCAACCAACATGTACAAACACAAACAATCAACAAAAACAAGATATAATCAGAGAATGAGAGAGAAAGGAGGGGGATCAAGGGTTTGGAGACCAATCTCTAATTCTACTCAATCAAGTGAGAATTACTCACCAAAGTTTAGGAATCCAAGCAATTAAGTGAAGATGAGATGATTCCTAGTCTTAATCCTTCGATCCCTTGTTGTTTCACCACTTTCTCTCTCTAAAACCCTCTCTCCCTCTCTCTGGAACCTTAAGAATGGAAGAAAATGAAAGGAAGAAGGAGGAGAAGGTGTTTTTAGGGTCTGAATTCGTGAAAATTCGCTCATAAGCGATTTTTTTCGCTCATGGGCGAATTACCACCAGGAAATAACCCTTCTCGGGTCAATTTTCGCTCACAAGCGAATTTTTCGCTCATGGGCGAATTTAAGTTTGTTTTGGGAGTTCAAATGAGCTCGGAACCCTATTATATGACCTATCAAACTGAAGCCCCGGAAGTTAGCTTTCTAATGAAGGTGGAATTACCTTAATTGGATACCTACAACTCTAGATATTTGTGAATTAATATACCAAGGTCATTAGGCCAAATTCCAAAAATAACAATAAATCTTACAATTAACTTATCCAATTGTTGGGATGTTACATGTTACCAATCATCAATCAGAATAGAAATACAAACATCAATTAAACTTTCTCAATAATAGCAATTAAAGTTGAAGTGATAAACCAAGGAAATCTCTCATTCTCACGGATAAGTGTTTCCCTCAATCTTATTCACCACTGTTGAACAACTAGAATTGATAGTCGTTTCCAAGATCTGAACCTGCAAGCAATTAATATGGATTAAAAGGTCTTTCTTAGGTTGTAATGAGAGTGGGCTATCAAGAAATCATGGTTTTTCTGGATATTCAAGGAACACTTTGAATAGAGAGCATCTTGTGATTGTGCTTGGGACTTCTCTCAATTCACCTGGTCATTCTTGAATGGTCACCCCTTTTCAGCTTGGCCTCATTGTTTGAAGAAATTCTCCCCCCCCAACTTATACAATTTCCACACTTTTGTGCAGAATTTTTTTTTTGAATCATAGACAATAACATAGAGAATTTATTTATGGGGGAGTATTCTTCTTTGTGATTTTCTTGTGCCTTTTCTTGACTCTCTGTGACTTTTCACTTCGCCAACCTCTTGTCCCATGTTGTTGTGGTGCACCTTGCTCTCTATCCCAAGTGTTAAGGGACAGGTTACATTTAATGAATATGGTTAGGGTGAATCAAGGAAATATTCAAGCTCAAATGGGTAGTCAATAAATGAAAACATTTAATCAGGGTTGGCTATTTGGCACTGAGCAAAATATTATAATCACAAAATATGCCTTTGTCACTTCCATATCTTCTTCAAGCAAGCAAAAATTCAGAAACTCAAGCAATAACAGTTGACAAGCAGCAGTGAAAAGCTCTCAATTTAAGTGTTTGGGCTCTCATCTCACCGATTATTGGCTAAAATTCCTTGATAAAGCACTTAATGGTTTTAATTAACTATCCTGATAGGTTCTCTTGAGAAGTACCCTAATCCTAACTGATTATGGAATTAATCACAATATCCTATCATCTTTCCTAGTCTAGTTTGTTAAACTACTTAATTACAGAGAATTTGAAAAAGTTGCCTTGATTCCTAATTTCCTAAGGTCCAAAAAATTTTAAAAAATTCTAAAAATTTAAAAAATATGAAATACAGAACAAAAATCCTAATTAACTAGAAAAATTTCTATCAAAATAAAAGAAAAAAACTAAAAGAGAGAAAACACCAGTATCAATCTTCATTCTCTGTATCCTGTAAGTCCTTGTCCTGCTGCTCTACCTCCCCCTGGAAGAATAGGCCTGTCCCCAGGCCACTGCAAGAATATCCAGAACTCTTCAAGCAGCAAACTTGGGTATGGGTCTAGTACTCCTGATTGGTTTGAGGTCAACTGGTCTTTATACTTTGTAATAGTCTGTGTGATTCATGAAGAACATGGAAGCCATCATTAACCAATTTACATGCATAATTCAAAGAATTAATATTTTCACAACAAAAGTTTAGTGCACTTGGTAATGACTTCCTAAAAACAATCATACTCATTTGTTTTGCAAGTATTCACTCAATCCATGGAAAGTGAAAGTTCAAGATTTTTGAAAGAAGCAGAGCATATATAACACCTTCAAATTCAATAGCTCACAAAACAAAGAGCATTCCCATCAAGCAAATTGTTCTTCATGTTCCATACAGCCAAAATCGCATTTAAGATAGCAATAATCAATAATATTCACAATCCTAAGGTTGCTACCCTAAAGTGCAGATCATAAAAATAGAGTAAATCAAGATTTCAATTGGTAAAAATTAAAGAATGAAAAAAAATATAACTGAAAGTTTCAAAATTGATGGAAGTTTGTGAGTGAAAAGAAGAGCTTAGGAAGTGGAGAAACAGTACATGAGAAAATAGAAGATTTTTTTAAAATTTCGTATCCTGCGCTACAGCGCAAGTGAAGCGCAGAATAAAGTGACTAAAATTACATATATGCGCTTTACCTGCGCTACAGCGCAGGTTGAAGCGCAGAAAACAGAATATAATTTTGCAATTTTCAGTCACGTTTTCTGCTACTTCCTATTTTTTTAAAAAAAATATTTTCCACAAACTTATTCCAATCAATTTTGAAAATTTCCTAAATCCTAAAAAAAAATTGAAAAATCCTAATTAACAAACAAGAAAATAAAACAAAACTGAAAATAATTGAAAACTTAAAAATCTTTGGGTTGCCTCCCAGGAAGCGCTTGTTTAACGTCTGATAGCTCGACGCCTGTTCTCTCAAGGTGGCTGAAACTGAAATATTTTAATGAGCTTGTGAGCTGCACCCTTCCTTTCTTTGGCCCATAAACCTCCCCATATTCTTGCCTTGAAGCAATCTCTCCTTTTCTTTATTTTCTTTCTCTCATGTGCATGAGTCTTCTTTTCCTGAAGCTTGAATGATTCTCAAATAATTTCTCTCAATTTCTTTGCTTCGGGGGGTTCTTTGATATGAAACACACCTGACCACTTGATCTTCAATTTGGCTCTAGGCTCTGAATTTGATTCTAGCTTGACTTTTCTTCTCTTTGCTTTGTCCTGGTCAGTGTGATCGCAAGCCTTTCTTTTGTGAGATCTGGAAGGTTTATCACTTGCACCATGTCTTTCTTGATCTTCCTTTGCAGGACTGGTTGGATAAGGCAAGGTCTCTGTTCTTGAAATCACTTCCCTTCCTTCCTCGGGCTTTGATTCACCATCTCCCTATTCAATCTTTTTCTCTTTTAATTGATCATGTACACCCTCATATGTGTTGTTCTCTTTCTCCCTTTCACAGTCAGCCTCTTCTTCAAGCACCATCTTTTCTGTTTCCTCCTCTCCTTTTTCTTCTTCTTCTTCTGCCGCACCTTCTTTTTCTTCCTTTTCTTCATCAACTTCTTTTGGTTCTCTTTCTTGTGTTTCTTCACTTTCCTCTTCTTTTTCTTCTTCTTTTTCTAGTTCCTCTTCTTCATCAGCCAGATTGTCATTGATTTCCTCCCCTGTTAATTTAACAATTATGGTGGGACAAAATTCTACGGGGTTGGGTTGAGCGTTTGCTGAGCTCTGTTCTGACTGTTGTCTGACTCTTGTTTCTTTTAATTGCTTCAACAAGGTGTCAGTGTTTCTTCTTGCTTCTTCTCTTTCCTTCTGAAGTCTTGACTCCCTTTGTTCTACTAGTTGTGCTATCAAAGCATCATTTTTTCTTGATTCTTCTCTGTCCTTTTGAAATTGTATATTGCCTTGATGAATTTCTTCAATACTCTTACAAAGTCTTGACTCCCTTTGTTCCGCCATCTGCTTTAATAAAGCGTCAGTGTTTCGTCTTCGCTCTTCGCTCTCTTTCTGAAATTGTATATTGCTTTGATTGAATTCTTCCAAAAACTCATAAAATTGGGAGTCTCTTTGTTGATAGGAAGAGTAAATTTGCTGTTTTTGAAAAGAAGGTTGCATACGGAGTGAAACATCATCTTCGTGCCTCCCAAAATTCTGATTCTGGTAACTTCCCCAACCCTGTGAAAAATTGTTAGAATAATTGTTGTAATTAGAGAAGTTACCTTGAAGCGATGCATGAGAGGAGTAACTTGGTTCTTGCCACCTAACATAATCTCCAAGGGTCCTTCTTGGTTGATTTTGCCATTCATAAGCCATTTAACATTTACTCCACTTGGGGTGGTAGAACAGAGAGTGTTGAGATTGTCTCCTTGAGCTTGTCCTTTCTTCTTCTTGGGTGATCAGAGTGTTGAAATCGTCTCCTTGAGCTCTGCCCCTTTTTCTGTTACCTGTTTTCTCAAGAGAAATAATTAAGATGTTCAAACAAAAAGAAAAACAAAATAACAAAAAATATTTTTTTATAATAAATATTTATTTTTGTTCAAAATAATAATAATAATAAATAATAAATTTTTTTAAGAAAAAATAATTAAAATAATTAAAAATAAAATATTTTTGTTTTCTTCTCGACTTCTTCCTTGTCTCCTTTCCTTGTTTCTACTTTTGTTCTTCCTTGATGTCCTTCCTATTTCTGCTTCAAGTTGTAATTGATGTGAGACACCTGGCTTCTCAAAAGTATAAACAAGAAACTTTGAAAAAGGTAAGTGTGGAAGAAAGATCCTAAGATAGATATTCTTGATAAATAGACCTCCAAGGTTTACACGAATTGGAAACCGTTCCCCGGCAATGGCGCCAAAAATACTTGATGGGTTTCTAGCAAGCGAACCAAAAATCCAGTAGTATAATAGTAAGAAGAG
Source organism: Sesbania bispinosa (assembly GCA_026901365.1). Classification (NCBI taxonomy): domain Eukaryota; kingdom Viridiplantae; phylum Streptophyta; class Magnoliopsida; order Fabales; family Fabaceae; genus Sesbania; species Sesbania bispinosa. The sequence goes on from QLOH01001055.1 coordinate 97,548, forward strand.
TTATCGTATCCACAGGGAATGGTCAATTCACGTAAACTCGTGATCTAATTATCAAGAAGAACAACATGTTTTGAGAGTATTGTTGTGCGAAAAAACGTAAATAACAGATTAATAATAGAATTAGAAAGGAAAAGTTAAAGACACTTTACTTGGATTAGGATTGAACTTCATCTCATCACACCCTTTGTGCATGTAAAAACTATCTATTATTTTAGGTTTACTCTATAATATCCTAGACAAACTTTATTGCTAAGACCCCGAGTTACCAGCGGCCTCACACACTCAAAGATAATCCTTGCGGGCTCTCTCAGGCGACAGACTTACCCTCGGCTTATTTTGCTCTTTTTTAGTCAATTTGTAAAAGAACTAGTTGATAAATGAGGCCTAATGTTGTAGACGCACCTTCGCTCCAGTACTGTCACTGCCATCACTCATCAGGACACGCCTATGTTCGGTCCTGGATTCACAATCAACTAACTCTTTGTTATCGGTTTATCAATACCAAGCTTAATGGTTGGATGCCTTTCATTATGGTACTCACACTACCCATCAATCATTAGTAAACACCCCTGTCCAGTCAATGGTTAACCGAGTATTCTTATTCAATCAGAGAATGAGTTTCTTCAGAATCCGCTCCCCCACTCTCAGTCCTAATCAAAACTAACTTAGTTAAGACTAGCCTATAACTCCAGACGCAAGCGCGGGAATTAGGAATTAAGTACAGAATAAGATTACCAATATTATAGACAGAGAGCACAGAAATAATATAGAGTTTACATACACTTGGGGATAGAATCAATTACATCCAATCCTAATGGAGAGTTAACTACACAAGGTAGCCATACAAACCACCGAAGATGTTGTCACCATCTTCAATCCTTGTGAAGCGCTCCTCCTCTCCTACTCTAAACTTAGCTCTGGTACATTATCACTGAAATATAGACTTGATTACAATGATCTTGCACACCGGAATTGATACAAGAGGTTCCTATTTATAGACTAAGGAAAGACACAGCAATTTGGGGAGAAATCTATCTAAAACCGGCAACAGGGACCAAATCAGCGTAACCTGCGCTTCAGGCTGCGCTACAGCGCAGGATGAGGCGCAACTTCCAGAGAGTCTGCGCTTCATCTACGCTATAGCGCAGGGTGAAGCGCAGGTAGCGTCTTGCAGCTCCAACTTTCTCTTTTAATCTTGATCCCTCCCCGAGACTGGTTTTAGCAGATTTGCCTTTCCTTGTTTCCTTTTTCTTGATGAAATCCTTGTATTTATTGAGCAATCTTTGATTTAATTGGGAAGTTTATCTGCAGAATCCTTGATTGGTTGGCAGTGATCTCCTCATTAATGGCTTCAAATCTTCTTTAAATCTTCATTAAATATCTTCAATCAATCTCAAATCTTGTAGGCATCTCCCTCATTTAATGTTATCTATCCTTCAAATTAAATCTTTGCAATATCTTGCAAAAATCAGCAATATTTCTATCAAAATAGCATCAAATTCAAATCTTAGATTAATAAATACAATTTATCTAATATTTAATAAAAAGGGATTAAACTGGGGCAAAATTACCATTTTATCCTTGATAAGTGAACTGAAAAGTGCTCTAATTTATCAACTAATTTTCACTTATCATGGGTTCTTCCATGGATCATCCCAAAAGTAACAAGAGAGAGTTTAGAAAAGAAAACTCATTAATAATATTGAAAAGGATATAAAATAAAAAGGGCACAATTATTTATAGAACTATTCTAACTAAAGCTAAACTACTATAGCATAATACTCAACTACTTCTAACTAAGCTAATTATAATAGAACTAATTTTCATATCAGAAAAAGACTATTTTAATACCACCTTTACCCTCCCCCACTTTTTGATCAAACAACTTTATCTATATACATATTTATTCAATGGACTTTTGGCTTCGACCTGTGAGTGCAATACAAATCTAAATTTCTTTTATAAGATGCTTAAGTTACAGAAAAAAAAACTATAGCTTTTCACTCACGTGTTAGAAGATGACATGAAATAATAACTAAGCATATAAAATACATTTAAATTGACCGAAACATTTTTTCAAGAAAATCCTTTCTTATAAAATAATTTTTGTCAAATATTTAGTTCTCCCTAAATATTTTCTTTTTAAAAAATCCTCTCACCTTCCCTCTCCTCCATTATTCCTAAACTAAATATTTAGTTTAAGGTATTTTAGGGCATGTTTAGTTTGCAGTTCATTTCATGTTTTTATTCTATTTCTTATTTTCTGAAATTTTATAAGGGAAAAATTGGAATTTCCAGTATTTCCAGTTTTTTCTTTGTGAAATTTCTGAGAACAAGAAAATGCAAAACAAACGGGAAATGAAAATACAAATCACTATTTGTGAAAGATTTAGGAAATACTTTTTATATATTTTCAATAATTATAAAATTCTAGTTTTTTTTTGTTTTAAATTTTATAGAAATGATAAAAACAATAAAAAGGTTTTTTTTAACATTCATGTACAAATTTTTCAAAATAAATTATAATGTAAAACTTTTAAAATTATTAATAAAAAATAGAAAAGTAATTTCTTGAATTAAATAAGCCTCAAAGAAACTGACACATGCACTTGTAAGTAGTAACCCCACACATTATGCCATTATTTATTTCTTTCGGATTCTTCTTCTTTTTTTTTGGGTCGAATCTTTCAGATTCTTCTTTTTTTTGGTCGAATCTTTCAGATTCTTCATACACGTTCTTTTTTTTGGGTAAAGGGTGGATATATTAGAAAACGAAAGTCGCGGGTACAAGGGTCTTGGGGCCGAAAATACAGGCCCATAAAGCTGCAGTATCAGCCAGAAAAACAAATCTACACAAGATACGCGCAAATAAACCCTTACTTGACTAGGACAGAGACTAACAAAGCAAACTCTAAGAACCCTAAATCTCCGTCGTACCCTGGATCCTTCGCAATCCACAGAGACGAGCAAGGGGAAACCCCTCGATGTAGTTTCAAGCTGAAACTAGAACAGAGCGAAGTAAGTACCATGATTCAAGCACCTGACGAAGGTATCGGCCCCTTGATTCGTTGCTGATGCGGTGGGTCAGTGATGACCCCTTTGTTAAGGTCTTCCAATAGAATGGATCTGAGCTCCGGTGGTGGAAATGTGGTCCAATTCCGTGGGAGGCTACCTCTCCTTTCCATGTCAGCTATGCAGTGGGCAGCCTTGTTGCCCTCTCTTCCAACCCAGGTAAACCCTAAATGGGAGAATTGTGGTTTGTAGCTCAGAATATCCTTTACAATATGCAAATCTCACCTCGTTGATCTCCCCTCTGCAGGCCTCTATCAATTCCAAAGAATCATTCTCCAAAACCACAGAGGACAGACCCAGATTATGAGCAAGGCGAATTCCCTCCCTTAAGGCCAAGGCTTCAGCAATTAAGGGGGGTGGTGCTTGTAATTTGCAGGTATGACCCAGTTCTACCATTCCTTTATAATCCTTGCCTATTATAGCTGCAATACCAGTTAGATTTTGTTGTGAATAACCTGCATCAGTGTTTATCTTTGTAGTACCATATTTTGGGGCCTTCCACAAGTGAGAAATCTTGTGGGTTGCCCGCAGATTTGGTTGTCTGTTTCTGATTGCCTTCCACTGTGAAGCATTCCTTTAGCATTAGGTTGATTCTGATTAAGGCCGCTTTTGGGTTAGGCATTGTCCTTTCAAAAACAGTGGAGTTCCTCTCTTTCCAAATATGCCAAACAGTAGTTCCCAGTAAAGCCCCTGCAAAACCCCCATTGTCTTCCCATTGTGAATAAAGAGACAGTCTTGTTAGCTAGCCAAGAGCCAAAGTCTGTCATGGCAATCCTTGAGGGCACCAGCTGTAGTTGGGACCCAAACCAGAGGGGTTGGGTCCAGGGGCAAAAGAAGAGCAGGTGCTCAATAGTCTCATCCTCCTGATCACAGATTGGGCACCTGGAACTGTGGGCTATTCTCCTTCTAAAGAGGTTTGCTTTCACTGGTAAAATGTTCTGGACAGCCTTCCATAGAAATAGTTTCACTCTCTGGGGGATTTGGAGGGTCCATATCGGTTTCCATAAAGCATTTAAGGAGGTAGATGAGGAAGGTGAGTGTGCTGATTGCTGATCCTTCTGCTTCTTAAGGGCATAGTAACCTGACTTGACTGTGCATTGCCCATTTTTTTATAGAGGCCAGTAGAATGAGTCTGCATTGGTAGAGTTCCCCAAAGGAGTTAGAAGTATGTTTCTGATCTGTTCCCTGGGGAAATTTGACAAGACCTGTAGGTGTGTCCCAGGATCCTAAGGCTGGGTTAATCAGATCAGCCACAGTTAGAATGTTGGAGTCCTCCCTGATCCGAGCATTTTCCCTAGTGGTATATCCATGTGTCTCTAGAAACTATGATATTATGCCCTGAGCCAATTGACCATTTGCCAAACTAGCTGAGTGACTCCACCCCATGGTATAGGCTAGCCCAAACCCAAGAGTCCCCCCTTCTTCTGCCTGCATGAATAATGTCTGTGTTCGGGAAGTAAATGCTTTTGAGGATCTGGGCCCACAGAGTTGATGGCTCCTGATAGGGTTTAGGGTTTAGGGTTTAGGGCTTAGGGTTTAGGGTTTAGGGTTTAGGCCCTCCAGGCTTGTTTAACAAGTATTGCTGAATTCATTAGAGAAAACTCCTTAAAGCCAAGACCCCCCTCACCCTTAGGTTGGTCAAGAATTCCCAGCTTTTCCAATGCATTCCCCTGTTTTTGGCCACTAGGACCTCCACCAGAATCTAGCAATGTGAGAGCACAACTGATCACACACCTTTTTTGGGAATCTTATGGTAGCCATTGCATAACTAGGTATTGCTTGTAGAACTGCTTTGATGAGTACCTCCTTGCCTGCTTGGTTCCACAAAGATTCCTTCACCCCTCAATCTTTTGCAGAATCTTCTCTTTCAGCCAGGAAAGGCTTGAGACTTTTGATTTACCCCAATTCGCTGGAAGCCCTATGTATCTTCCTGGAGAAGACCATTCCTGCATATTTAGAAGCATAGAAACTTGCCTTCTTGTGTCCTGGCTGCACACCCCTCCCGAAATTATACCTGATTTTGCCAGGTTAATTTTCTGTCTGGTTTGCTTTTGTGAAGATGTTCAATATTTTCACCACCTGGAGGATTTCCTGTGATTCAGCTTTAGCAAATAGGACCACCTCATCTGCAAAAAGAAGGTGGGTCAGTGGTGGAGAAGTGGGAGCTAGGGTCAACCCTAAAAGCTCCCCCTTATCCTTAGCAACCTGAAACAGAGCAGATAGTATATCTATGGCCCAAATGAATAGGTAGGGGGACAGTGGGTCCCCCTGTCTGAGCCCTCTCTCTGGGTTTAGCTTCTTAGTATGGAAACCATTCACTTTAAAGGTGTAAGAGACAGTTGTGACAAGGGTCATGACTCGATCAACCCAAAGCTGGCTAAAACCATAGGCTAGTAGGATTTGTTTGAGGTAAGGCCATTGGAGTTGGTCATAGGCTTTGGATAAGTCTAATTTGATGGCAGTGTAGTGTTTCCCGTTCTCTTCCCTAGGTTGTGGAAAACCTCTTGAGCTATCACCAGGTTATCCTGGATGAGTCTTCCACCCACGAAAGCACTCTGGTTTTGAGAGATCATGCCAGTGATGTGGGGCTTTAGTCTTTGCACAAAGATTTTAGAAATAATCTTGTAGATGTAATTACAGCAGCTGATCGGCCTGTACTGATTTAAACACACTGGATGATTAATTTTTGGTACTAAGGCAATCAAAGTTTCATTAATCTCCCCTCTGAGGTTCCCATTAGAAAAGAAGTCACAAACCACACTAGTTACATCTGTTTTCAGAGTCTCCCAGTGCTTCTGGTAGAATAGGCCATTCAGTCCATCAGGGCCTGGGGCTTTCATAGCTCCCATGCTAAAGACAGCCTTTCTGACCTCATCTTCTGTTACTGGGCGGAGAAGTTCCTCATTCAGTTCTGAAGAAACCTTTTTTGTACTACATTACCAACCTCCTGAAAAGAGCTATCCCCTTCTGCCTTGAACATCTGTTTAAAGTAGTCCAGAACCATACATTCCATATTTTGTTGCCCTTCCCTCCACTGTCCTGTGTCATCTCTTAATCTGAATAGTTTGTTCCGGTCCCTTCTTTGGACTGTAGTAGCATGGAAGAAGCTGGAATTCTTGTCACCATGTTGGAGCCACTTCACCCTAGACCTTTGGGCCCAAAATATCTCTTGTTGCTCTCCTTCTCTATCTTGCCCCTCAAATCCCGAATCTGCTGCCAATAACCTTCATCTGCTGAGTTGTAATGGTTCAGGAGTGTTTGAAGATCCCTGTTTAAGTCTGCCAATTCCTGCTCTGCCTGCTTGAACGTCCTTTGATGCCACCTTTTTAGTGCTGTCTTACATTTCCCGGCCTTAAAAGAAAATTTTCTCCCGGGGGGGCCTCCATAGGACTTTACTTCCCAGGCATTGGAGATCACATCAGCACACTCCTCATTTTCCTCCCACATTGCCTCAAATTTGAAAACTTGTCCACTGGATATTATTAGGGGTTGGCCACAGAACAATGGGGGAGTGGTCAGATGCAATGGGAGGTAGGGCTAAGGCCATTGCATTCTGGAACAATGATCTCCAAGGCCAGTTCACTAGTACTTTGTCTAACTTTTCCCTTGTAACAAAACCATTTCTCGGGTTGCTTACCCAAGTGAACTTACAACCCTTCAAACTAAGATCCATGAGACCATGATTTGAAACAAAACTGTTGAACAATTGCATACCTTGGCTGTTGGGAGGATGTAGACCTTGTTTCTCACTCAGTGATAGTAGCTCATTGAAGTCACCTAAGATGCACCAAGGGTTTTGTGGGTTCAGCTGCAGAGAACCCAAACTAGGCCATAAATTGCGCCTTTCACGAGATCTTGGGTTACCATCACAAAGGTTGCCCACCAGACTCTTTGGTCTATATTGCTGCACACTTCTGTGTGAATGAAGTTGCGGGTGGACTTGATGATTTGAACATCCAGAGGATTTTTCCAAAACAGTGTCAGGCCACCAGAGAGCCCAACTGGTTCAACAGAGAAACACCTTTGGAACCTTAACTTCCTACATAACCGTTCCACTCTATTACCTGAAGCTCTGGTCTCAGAGAGGAACAACATGGACGGCTTGTATTTGGAGCATAGCTCCCTTAGTTCACGAATTGTCGGGGCAGCCGCCATTCCCCGACAATTCTAGCTAAGGCAAGTCATGGCTGGGGTGGGGGCATGGATAGGACCCGCCTCCTCAGCCATATTGTCTAACTTGTTGCTTGCCAAAAAGGAAAGAATTTCACCCAGTGACCCCTCAATAGCACCCCCTGTTTTCCAGGGTATAGACTTCAATTTCTTTGACCCTTGATTACTGTCTGTAGCAGAAAGTGAATCATCATCTTTGGCTGAATTGTCATCTCGTAGTCTTTTAAGGGACAGAGAGTTATTCCATCCCACAATTAGATTTGATTCCTCCTCTGGTTGAATGGTCATTCGTGACAGATTGTTGGATTCATCCTGTACCTCATCTTCTGGGAATTCCACATAGTATTTTGGTATGTTTTCTGGGTCCTCCTTGGCTTCTCTTTCAGTTTTTCTTTCCTGGACTTTAGGATAACCTCCCTACACTTAATAATGTCTGCATTTCCCAATTGGGCCCCTGCATATCTGTTCTCCGTAGGGCTTGGGTAATCATAGAGAAACTTCTCCTTTTGGGGCCCATAAAAATTCCTTGGTCATGCCCAAAGCAGATATTATCTCAGGTCCTAGCCCAACTCGTAGCTCCCCTTCAAGAAGATCAATTCTCGCTGCTGAGGCATGTAGGGGCCCATAAGGCCCATATCTGATTTGGGGCCCATCTGATGTTGTCTTTTGTGTAGGTGTATAAAAACAAAAGGACCTCTTATTACAAGAGGGACCACCAGAGAGATTGTGTACCTGTACTGAGTCGTTTGGCTGAGAGCCTATCTTCTGGTCCTGTCGGCCAGGTACCCCCTTACTGTCCAATTTGTCCCCACTCCCCCACCAAGTGAGGATGTTTGCTCTCCCGCCGCAAGGTTGCAATTTTTTGTTGCTATTCCAACATCAGGAGGGTCAGGGTGTGGGCCCCCATCCTCGTCCTCCTGTTCTGTGTGTGCGTTTCTTTCATTGGGAAAGCTCCTTCCTTTGGTGCAGTATTATGACTGTTCATCTTTGCTTCCTATTGCTTGGTTCTGTTCTGCCTCCATGAAGCTTGTTCTTGGACAATTTGTGTGATCGGTTTTTGCTGGTAGGGACACCTAGTTTGCACTGTATTTAGGGGTATTTGATCCAAGTTAGACATAACCTTCCCCAGTTTGCAGGATTTCTGTTCATGGCCTATAATTCCACAACTGAAGCATAAAGCTTGGAGTCTTTCGTACTTGAGAAAGATCCAGATTTTGGGCATGTTTTTCCTGGTTACCCAACATCCAGTAACTAGAGGATTTTTTATATTAATGACTGCTCTGACTCTGAAAAAGGTTCTCATTAGTCTTCCCTCTACCTCTGGGTTTTCCACTTCCATCACCTCACCAAAATTATTGATAATTTTTGCTGCATTACTGGTTGTCATGGCCTCCAGCGGGAGTCCATGGATTTGAATCCAGAAGGATATCCTATCAAAGCTGACCTCATACAATGCTGCTTCAGGAACCCAGAACTGGAGGCTCAGAATGTGTCCCATTACATACCAAGGGGCCTTTCCGGAGTATCTGAATGACCTCCTTCTTATCTGAGAAGGAGAAAAGGAACATGTTGGAGCCCATGTCTGTGATCTGGAAGTCACCAATATCTTCCCAAGCCTTGGCGAGTATATTCTTGACAGCTCCTCTATTGAGTGGTTTTGGGGATAATATACGTCCCACTAGGGATTTCTTTGCCAACTGTGTGCTTTTGGCTAGGTTGGTATCAAGCTCAATAGTAAGCTCCTCATGAGGAGAGGTAGGGCCCCAGAGTTGTTATTGAGTTTTCTTCCATACAGAGGGGGAAGAAAACCCAGGTGAGAAGGCTTTTTTTTGGAAAAGGGTGGAAGAGAAGCTAGGTTGGGGGGGGATACAGATGCTAGGTAGGGACGGTAAAGGTGGACCAGGGGGTTGGTAAGGTTGTGGAGGGTGCATGGCTAGAGAGGGGTCAAAAGGTTAAGAGGGTGGAGGGGGAGGTGAAGGTAGAAAGACGGGAGGTAAGAAGCTGAGAGGAGTAAAGGTTAGGGGAAGAGGGAGGTAGATATACTTGATGTGTGGAGGTGGTAAAGGTGAAGAAAGGGTTTACAGGGTGATGTGAATAGGGAAGGTTTCCATACTAAGAAGCCTAACACTAAAGACCGGAGATTACTCCCTGAAGGAGAAAAGAAGGCACTTCGGCAATACTAGAGAGAAAACTCTAGCTATCCTAGAGAGACTGTCCTTCATACACGTACTTATCGCATCCCACCCGCCTCTTCACGTGGTATTTTCGTCTGGGCTTCTTTTCAGGTTCATGCACCTTGGAAGGCCCAAGTTGATATGGGTCGTCTTCTTCCTCATTATTACAGTTGAGTAGAATTGATTCTAGAAATTAATGGTTGATATGGATGATGTACGCTCTACGAAGTACATTGGACGGAAGCGATTTAAAATCAATTTTCAAAATCATGGTTTTGTTGAACTAGAATTTAAAACAAACATGCTATAAGAAGAAAATTGGTGACAAAAACAAAAAAAGAGAATAAGGAGAAAGTTGTTTTAGTATTCATGGAGTATATATATTTTCGGGGAATTTTAGGGTAGATTCTTATATTTTGGATCTATAATTGATTTTTACTATAAACAGTTAAAATTTAATAATATATTTTATTAATTTAAATTTAATTATTTTTTATAGTAATAAAGTGTGTGATATACCGTAGACACAAAACATAGGAGGTCCATCAGGGCCGGCCCAACACTTTCCTAGGCCTAAAGGAGTCTTTTTTAATTAATAAAAATATCTATTAAAATAATATATTTTTATTTAAAATTTATTTTTCAAGTCTTTGAGATGAAAAATTATTTAATAAATTACTATGATCAATTTCATTTAACATTTCTTTTCAAATGATAATAAAGCTAATTCATTCAATTTTTCTTGGGACATTGTTGATCTTAAATAAGATTTATTAATTTTAATTTTGAAAAACTTTTTTCCGCTGAAGCAACAATTACTGGAATCAGTAATTGTTAACATGATTCTATAAACAATATATGTATTTAGAAAAGAATCAAGTTTTTTACATAATTAAGTATATCAGTTGGTGTGTCATTTTCTACTTGTATAATTTATTTTAAAACGTTAAATTCTGAAAATAAATCTAATCCATCAATATCAAAACAATCATTATGTTTTAGTGATTTTTCAAGATTAAGACAATTTTCTTTTATAATCTCATTGTCTAATGACTTTAATTTATCAACACTAAATAAGAAACCAAAAATATTTTCGTACAATTTAAATTGTTCAAATCTAGTTTGAAATGTAGCAATTGCTTGGTCTATTATGTATAAGAAATAATCAATCCTAAATGATTCTTGAGGAGATTTTACAACTTCATTAACAACAATTTCATCAAATTGTTTCTTTCTATGAATAGTACGTTTTTCACGAAATTTAGGTTCTATATACATTTCAGTAGCAATTTCTTTAGCAGATATCATAGTATCTTCAAATCCTTTCCCCTATATTTTCAGAAAATGAAACAAGACCTTTTAATTGTTCTATAGCAACATCTATACACATATCTTTGGATTGCAAGTTCTTACTAACTGAGTTAACTGCAAATAATATATCATACCAAATAGTCATGCCTAACAAAAACTCAAAATTTTCAAGTTCATAAGTTGCTAAACATTCAACTTCACTTTTAATTTTAGGATCATCACTAACTTCAACTATTTTCAATAAAGAATCTCTTATTTGTGAAGTTTGAAATCTTAGAGCTTTTACGCTTTCAATACGAATTTCCCAACGTGTTTGTGACAATGATTTAAGAGTTAGGCTAGGTATATGATCTTGTAAATTTTTTCATCTTTAGTAGAAGAAGAAACAATGTATATATACGTTGTAGCACTCCAAAAAAAGATGTAGCTTTAGGACAAGAATTTGCTACCAAATTAAGCCTATGACAACCACATGGAGTATAAAATGATCTAGGATTAATATCTAGAAACCTTTTTTTCGCACTTCTTGATGTTTTCCTTTCATATTAGACCTATTATCATAACATTTCCCTCTTAGGTTGCTAATATCAAGTCCAATAATATTTATTTCATTCATGACAGCATCGAAAAGACCTTTTCCTCTTGTATCATCTACTTTTAAAATCTAAAAAATATGCATTGACTTGAATTGGAGTTGATGAAATATCCACACACCATAATACAAAAGACATTTGCTCTTGATGACTTATGTCGGGTGTATAATCAAGTATGATTGAAAAATATTTTGCTTCTATAATTTTTTTGACAATTAATGTTTTAATTTCACCCTCTAACAAATTTATCAATTCATTTTGTATTATGTGTCTAAGGTAATGATTATGAATTTCATTATCTTTAATTCAACGGATATGTTATTGTGGATCAAATTTTGCAATCATTTCAATTAGACCTAAAAAATTTTCATTACCTTGTTGGTAAATCTTTTCATGTGTCCCACGAAAAGGCTAAATTATTTTTACCAAGAGTTTTAACAATTGCAATAATCCTTAACAATACATTTCTCTAATGGTGTCTATCTTTATTTATTTGTTCTTGAACATATTTATCAATAGTTTTATTTTTTTAACAATCTCATTTCTAAATCAATCCGCGAACTCATGTTTGTAATATGTTCATTACTTATCTCATGAGTCTTCAACTTAGCACTAAGATTTCTCCAATCTCTACTGCCTTTATTAGCTATTTTACTTATACTAGGAAAATTATTAAACAATTTACAACAAAAACAAAATACTTTATCCAAGTCTTTAGAATAAATTAGTCATCTTCTTTCATATTTTTCCTCATTGGGCAAATTTTGAATGTAGCATGATAAAGAAAAGTGACTTGAGTGTTTATCCTTAGGAAAATCTATATTTGTAAATAAATCTCACAAATTTGTATCAATATTTGTCCATTGACTTGGATCATATATATTTTTAGAAGTGGAATCATCTAATTTATTAACTTCTTGTTGTTGTTGTTGAATTTGAGAATCAGTATCATCCATTTCATTAAAAAAAAACTTCTTCACTATTTCCATTTTCATTTGTGTCTACATTGCTAACTTGTTCACCCATTTCATTAAGTAATACTTCTTCTCTATTTTTATTTTCATTTGTGTTTGCATTGCTAACTTGTTCACCCATTTCATTAAGTAATATTTCTTCTCTATTTTCATTTTCATTTGTGTTTACATTACTAACTTTCATTCAAGGAGCACTCACCTAGATTTTCCATTTTTCTTTTGTTTATTTTTATAAATTTATCAATGGATCCCCTTTGCGATTCAATTAAAGCTTCAACTCTTTTTTTTCTTTTAAGTTTTGAATAACCTGATTTATATTTTCGGGTCGACATTTATATATTTTTATATAAAAAAATGAATCTTTTCTAAGTAAATCAAAATATAAAGAAAATAAATAAATAGACTATGAATAAAAAAGTTAGAAACAATTAGAACAATAAAACCTGTTTAATAGAAGATTCCTTCACAACTTCACATGCTTCTCTCAAATCTCAAGAGATTAAATTCTTCAAAAATATTTATTTCCACTGCATTAAGTATTAAAATAATAAATAATTAATTGAAGGAAATGAAATACTATACTGTATACAATACAATTATACAAAAAATGCTTATTATTTATAATCAATAAAAAAGAAATAAATTTAAAAATATTAAGTGCAACTTGATTTGATCATAACTAATAACTTACCCAAAAAACAATTTGATCGTCAAATTGGTGATCACTTTTCGTTAAGCACACGTCAAGTACAATTTCTGTACATAATAATCAATATAATAATCATATTTTATTTTTGAGAATTGTTGAAAAGTTTTTATAATAAATTTTAACAAATAAAATTTTAAACTTTCACAAGAACCATAATCTTACTAAGTACTCACCTTTTAAGACCAAAATCTGATTGACAATGATAAATTGAGTATTTTAATAATGAAGATAACTGAGAACATGGTTGTTGTTTTGTTGAATAAGGAATGCTACCGACGCAGTGAGGTGATCGGTAGATGCTAATTGTTATCCACAGACAGAGTCACACTGTCGCATTGAGAGAAAAGAGTGACCGCCAAATAAAAAAATTGAATCTGTTCAATTGATACAATGGAGGTTAGAGAGTGAGACACATAGAGTCGGAGAAACTACATTAGGGAATAGCTGTAATAGTAGGAGAAAAGTCACGGAGAGAGAAATAATAGCTGATTGATGAAACAAATCAATATTAATTGGAGAAAGAATGTTTTTTTGTTTAATCACAGCAATCGTCCACGGGAGGCAATCTTGTCCATCCACATCATGGTGGGGCTAGCTCTCCCAGCGGGGATTTTTTCCATTCATAAGACTCGAACCCAGGGTCTATCAAACATGTACCACTTGAACCAACCCCCATTGGTAATTGGAGAAAGAATGTGTTATCATAATTATAATTTATTTAAAATATAATTAATATTTATAAGGAGAGAGAAAATCATGATAAAATAAGGTTTTTTTTCAAGAAAATTATTCAATTGTTGTTAATAATGTAATATTATTTATTTTTTATTTTTATAAATATTAATAATAAATATTATTTTTGGGGCCTATAAGTGAGTTTTTTTTGGGGGGCTAAAATGAGTGCTTTAGCAGTTTGTGGGTTGGGTCAGTCCTGAGGTCCATCTTAAAATTGCCCTACTTTTTCCACTATAATATATTAATATTGACACTTAATTTTATACGATTAGTTTTTTAATTTGTAAATTATATTTAGTAAAAAAAGATAGTCATATTTGAGTTAGTTAAAGGGGGGATTGACTATTGTAGCTGGTATTATTCGCTGCATATAATCCTTTAGCAACATCTATCTATACTATTACATATGGGAATATTTTTGGGCACCTCTTTATTCACCTCTTAAATTTTTTGGTGAGTTAAGTGGGTCTTTAGGTTATCATTTTGGGTCCTTTGTTTTTTATACTATCTATACTATTACATGGTGAAACATTTTTAATCACTGCTCATTCAAGGTAGATTTTTTTTTTTTCACTATTTGGGCTATTGTGTTTATATTATGGGCCCAAATCTAGAATATTATATAGGAGTAGTTTTTTATTTACTATTCATCAGAGGTTTTATCTTTTTGTTGGGTAAAAGCCAATTGTGGTCATTGACTTTTTTAATATTGAGATTTTTACATTAAATTTAACATGATATTTCAATATATCATTTATGTCTTTATTTTATTCATTAATATTTTCATTTATTATCTCACTTATCTATTCTATTTATCTATCTATATTATTATAATTGACTAGATTTTTTGTCACTATTCATTTGGGGGTTATTTTTTTAATTCATATAAGTAGTAAAGTTAAGAGTTCTAAATCTAGCCTAATCTATAAGATACATAAATAGTAGGTCGATAAATATGGAAAGTTTAGGGAGGAGAAAATAGAAAGAAAAAAATAATAAAAAGAAAGAATGTGAAAAATCTGGTATGAAATGAAGAGAAAAATGAAAAAGAAAAATTAAGGTGTTAAAGGAAGTGTGAAACAAAAAAATATGAAAAAATTATTATTTTTTTTAAAAAATATTAAAACTTTGATTGTTAACTTTTGGGTGTTGAAAGTAGAAAAAAGAAAGAGATAAAAAGAAAAAAATCAAGAGAGAGTGTGAAATAAATGACAATTGATTTGATAGAAAACAAAGAGAGATAAAATGAAAAAAATCAGGCGTGAAAAAATCTTTTATATTTTAAAATGAGGAGGGTTCAAATTACACCGGTGTAAGTTACATCAAGTATTACACCGCTAATAACTACAAATCAAATTTGTTATTTAGTAATTCAACCATTGAATTATGTTTATTCATCATCATAATTATATGTGTCAAACTTCATAAAATTTTGACACTAATAACTTGATAATCAAATTGTTGGATTTTTCATATGTTTCAAATGTATATATAACGTTAATATTGAGACGTCTCAATGACATATCGAATAATTTTGGATTAATGTAAAATTTTATGTATATGATCTATATGATAATAACTTTCAATCCAATGGTAGATTATATAATACAATGGTCCATTAAAAAATTATTCAACGGTGTAACACTTGGTGTAACTTACACCGGTGTAATTTGAACCCTCCTCTTTTAAAATTAAACTATTAAATACATTACATCATTCAAAAATATATATAAATAATAGGAATTTAAGTAAACATAAATGACAAGACAACACTAAATATTTTGAAATGATCAATAGGAATTGAAATCACCTAAATACATACTCCCTCAATTCTTTTTTATAATGTACCTTTTAGAATTTTTGTGTTTCTTTTTATAAGTCACTTTACAATTTGAAGAAAATATTTATTATAATTTTCCTTATTTGCCCTTATTAATTTTAATGTCTTTCCAACTATCAAATGATAGTGGAGTTAATTAATAATATTAAATACGAGCAAAACTAGAAAGTTAAACTATTTTTTAAAAATCAAATAAAATAATTAACTAGCTTTAATTACTTTTATTGATCTTTGTGATTCGATATAGTTTGCCTTATAAAAAGGAACGGATGGAGTATATTATATTTGTTTATATTTAAAAGTATATAAACTAGATTTTCATTTTTTCAAAAAAAAAAAGAAATGCGGAACACATTTGGGTACACCTCGAATGAATTTAATTCTATTTAACCATCTCACTCCATTAAAGTTTCAACGAAGACAATTTTCATTTTTCTTTGTTTTGTTGTGACTATTTCAAAAAAGTCAAAGCTAGACATTGTCACACGTTGGTATTTATTTTCCAAAAACTATTTTCTCTCATGGTCAATTATATGTTGCTATATCTAGGGTGAAGTCTTGACAAGGACTTAGGATTCTTATACGTGATTATATTCTTATGTGTGATGAGGAGGGTTCAAATTACACCAATATAAATTACACCAAGTATTACACCGCTAATAACTACAAATTAAATGTGTTTTTTAGTAATCCAACCGTTGAATTATGTTTATTCATCATCATGATTATTTGTGTCAAATTTCATAAAATTTTGAGACTAATAACTTGATAATCAAATGGTTAAGTTTTTCATATATTTTAAATGTATATATAACGTTAATCTTGAAACATCTCAATGACATATCAAATAGTTTCGGATTAATGTAAAATTATATATATATGATCTATATGATAATAACTTTCAATCTAACTGTACAATACTTAATACGGTGATCTATTAAGAAATTATTCAACGGTGTAATACTTGGTGTAATTTAAACCCTCCTTATAAATGATATGATATGGTATATTTTACATTTATAATTATTAATGTTTGAAATTTGTTGTTTCAAATAATTTTTTTATGTTTTAATTTTTTAAATTTTTTCTATATAAACAAGTATAAATTTTAATATGAAAAAAAATACTAATCATTATCATTTTCTAAAGTTTATATATTTATATTAATTAAATTAAATATATTATAGTATTCAATATAAACAATCTATTTAAATAAGTTCTATGTAATAGCGATGGCTGGTGTGGTGCTAGAACTTTGCCAAATTGGGAGCCTTCAAGAATATCTTTGAAGCAGAGTGGGAGTTCAGACTGTCAGGCCTCGTCCATGGGAAAATATTAGGCAGTGTTGCCTTGGGCTTTCAAATCATGATATAGTTTCTTTTTTTTTGGAAAAAAGAACTCATCATTGGATCAAAAGCCCAGAACATGAAAACAACGACGACAACAACACGTCAAGCTCGTGTCACACACATAATAAAGCTTTAGAAATATAATAATTAATTAATTCAGTTTTTTTGCTTTTTGGTGTGTGTTTTGTTTTTCTTGTCATGGTCTCCCCTTGTTCTAAAAGCTTTTAACAAATTTCAAGGGAACCATTCTCCCCAGTCTCAACCAATCAATTCCATAGTGATTATAATAACTCACATCAATGTTTGAACTCTTCTGTTTTGTTGGTGTACAATGCTTTAACTCTTCTGCGTAGACTTCCTTTGGATGCAAATTCCTATCTCAGCAAGAGTGGTGTGATGATTACAATGCTTGGATGATCAGAAAAAACAAAACATTTCAATTTCTTGGTTCAAATAATTTCCAATTCAAGTTGTGATGGAATATGGCAGGTGTCTAGGCCATATAAAATTAAATTTCAGTTTGAGTTTGCTAACAACATCGATCATATTACAGTTTGTTGGCGTGTCCTACACAATACTGTTAAACCTTTCAAATAAAATTAAGTTCAGTTTGTTGGGTTGAATGTGTATTGCAGTATTAACCAGAGATTATTGACAAAATCCAATTCAGGAAAGGAGGGAAGTTAATATTTTAATTCATTTATCGTCATAGTTTTTAAGTTATCTTATGTGAAATTAATATATTATTCATGAAGTTGAATTACCCTAAGTAGTTCAAATATAAAAATAGTACAAACTTTCATGGGATATTATGTTCATTGAAATCTATATATTAAGTTTTTATTTTATATTTTATTACTCTTCAAAGATATTTTTATCATTTAAATGAAAGTCAATCATTTATATATAAAATTCACATTGAATTTGAACTTTTTATTTTTAACTGTGCTTTAAAAATTAGAATAAATAACAAATAAATTAAGTTTATTAATTATACATGGAACAATTATATTAAGAAAGCGCGCATGAATTAGAAGAAAAAAAATGGCATTGGCTTTATTTGAACGTGCTGCATTTTACAGAATAACATATAGATAAATTATTTGACTTGATATGTCCTTTTTAAGGCAACGAACGGTCAAACGAACTTGCAGGGTTTACGTGTTTCCTTCCACACCTCTCTTTTTCCCTGTGTTCAAACTTAAAGGTCATTTATTTTCTTTTCTTTTGCGTAACCTTTCTAGTAGCTAAGCATATCAAACACTTAGAACTAAAAATATATTCCTATATTAATTGTGCGCGTTAGACTTAACACTAAAGAAATTTTAGAAAATTATTAAACTTGAGATGATTTGTGTAAATGGGCTTAAAAATACGTACAAAGACAATAATGTTATGAAGCCAGTATGAAGCTTTGGGGAGAAATTGTGTAAAGGCTTCAATGGAGGTATTGCAAACTTTGGCAATAAATGGAATTTTTAAATTAAAGAAGCTATGGCAAGCTAATTAATTAATTAAAATTAATTTCTCAGTGAGATTGTAGAGGAATAAAATTACTCATTTACTCTCATGCTCTAGAAGAAAAGGTTGATTTGAATTTGAGTTGACTTGGTTGTTCATTCATAGTGGGGGTTGACCAAACTCTGCGATTCCAATGTGTTTCAACTTGTCCTGTCCTGTGTGCTGTATTTAGCCTAATGTGTGTATTGGATTGGCAGATCTAAAACCCACCAAAAGTAATATTTGCTGCATATTCGTTTTTGCTTTTAAAACTGGGACCTATTATGCTATATATATTTGGTACAAAAAAGTGGAATTCCATGAGTTGAAAACTTACATTCTAACCAACTTGGGGGTTTTGGAAATTTATTCTTGAACCTACCCATATCTTTGGCAGATAAATAGAGTCCTCAAAAAGGAATAAAAGACAAAGCAATGCCACCAACAGAGGATAGTGAGAGACATTGCTCTAAAGGGTGGCCACTTTGGTTCCCTATACTTCCATGTCCAAATTGGAATCAACTAAAGCAAATAATAGGGGAGAGGTTGAGGTTTTAAAATTGAGGCATAGCAATCAATTGGGACCAACCCTGCCCACCCTGTACTCTTTTCTCTAGTTTTTGTTTTATTTGAATTTACCTTTTCTTCACCAAAGAAAAGTATAATTTGATTTTTAATTTAATGCTCCCAACATATCATATAGGTTGGATATCAAACGTTTCTCACATAAAGCAGTCTTATCAAATATCAAATTCATTCGCCTTCTTGCAAACTGCTAGAATTTGTATCAAATTCAAACCAATTACCGACTTTTTAACTAGAACGTATTTATTCTTCCATCTGAGAAATTGTATTGTAAGGTTGATCATGACACATTGACACATTATCAAATAGCATTTTGGTACGATTGAATTTTAAAAAATCTACAAATAATGGGAAGAAAATATGTTGGCAAGTAAACCTTTGTAGTGCACCAGTATAATGGGAAGAAACTACAATAAATGAAAGCATCTTTAGAAAGGAAAATGTAATAGTGACAAATTTCATTTATAATGTCTAATTTACAAATTTACTTACTCATATAATATTAAGTTATTAACAACCATAAATATATATATTCTTACTTCAAAATTAAATGCATAATATGTATTTTTTAAAAAAAAAATATTTAGAACATAAGAGTTAATATTTTAAAACATATCACATACTCGTAGCATATGATTGGTTTGCACATGTTAATTTGAACAGGCTCAAATGGAGAAGCATATATGTAACTCTGGTGCTTCCCTGTCTCAAATACGTAGATTGTCTTACCAAAAAAAATAGAATATTTACCATATAATTATGGGGAAAAACTTTATTTCTTTACTGTGAATAATCTCTTATAATTTTATATTCTTTTACCCAACTCCTATACTCATATTTTTAGGGTAATAAATTAATATGAGAATACCAAATGGTTGTGGCTCAGTTGGTAACATAAGCTGAGATTGTGGGAAGAGCTCCCGGGTTTGATCTACGTAAATTCATGTCAACGCGACAAAAAGTAACATTGACTCTGCTCTACATTTGAATCGTGATTTTAGGATAAATTAAACACACACTAAATTCATCCATCTTTCTGTAGACTTGGATGTTAAATCTAGGAATCTTGAAGGAAGAGGCTGAAACAATAAATCCAGTACAGGCAGAAGTAAATGGAGTTAGGCTGCGGTCGAGAAAGGCCACACGAGATCAGATCAACCACCGACTTTTTAACTAAAACGTATTCATTCTTCCATCTGACTATATCAGAATTTGTTTGATGGCAGAGGGGGAAAGATAATAAGCAATTTTTTTTGGAAATTTGAGTAATTGAATTATAAAAATTCAAATGCTGATGAATGGAGTGACATCTTATCAATGCCTCTCTCAAAATTGAGGTTACTAATTACAACACTAGCATTAGCATCCCTACATTTGTGACCCTCACAAAAATGCCCACTAATCCTATCTTTCACATTGCTTTTTAGTTTTACCAACCCTTCACTAGTTGAACCTGTCTCTGACCGACAATTGCCAAAAGCATCAACTTCATCCCTTGCCTCATTGCCTCTAGTTGTGATCCAATCCCCATCATCATGATCATCATCATGATGCCATGCCCGACAGGGCTCCCCTGAACTCAAAGCTAACCTTCTAACCCTGTCAGCAGGTGAATCCCTAAATGTATGACTATGAATCAAATTGCCAACGCTTTCTGATTCTTCTTCCTCCACACAACTCCAAAAGCCTTGCTCAAGAATACTTGTTGGGGAACATGAATTAGATTCCAGAACTTGCTTAGCATTGGAACATAATTCCCCAAGAAATGGATGCTTCAGAAGTTGACTAGCCCTCCACCTCTCTTCTGGATTCCTTCTAAAGCACTTCCCCAAGAAATCCTTTGCTTCCTCTGATAGAAACCCTGGAATCTCAGGTACCTCACCGGAATATGCTATATGGTAAAGAACTGAAACTGGGTCTGCCACATTAGGCCATGGTGAAGCACAAGTTGCCATTTCAATTACAGTACACCCAAGTGACCAAATATCACTAGGACACCCTTGTTCTTCCCCACGCGCCACCTCCGGTGCCATGAACACCGGCGTGCCGCCGATCGCCGCCGCATCATCAGTAACACTCTTGGCACATCCAAAGTCTCCAACTTTGGCTCCATCTTCACCAATCAAGATGTTGGCACCCTTGATGTCACAATGCACCAACCCATTTGAATGCAAATGCTCTAACCCCTGAAGAATTTGCCTTGTGTAGCATGCAATCACCGGCTCCTCCAACCGGCCACCGTGCCGGCGAGTTTCCTGAACAAGCGTGCCAAAGGGCATGTACTCCATGAAGAGATTGTACATGAGCTTGTTGTTCTCCATGGTAATGTCACACCCTTTATATGTAACCACATAAGGACAGCATAGAGAAGACAGAATGCTCTGTTCTCTCTGTAAAGACTCTGACTTTGATAGCTCCGATGACTTCACGGCGAAGATTCCGCCGTGGCTGGTGGCGAGGGAGACGGTGGCTGTGGAGCCATGGCCTATGGTGTGGCCTCTATTCCATTCCATGTTTAGAATGAAAGAAGAGAAAAAAGCAAGACTCTGCTTTTAATTTTCTGAATGCAGAGTCTTAGTTGGTTATTGTGGCCTTTTATATGTGTAATTCACTAATTGAATGGAGACATGAGGGATGGTTTTTGAAAGGGTCTTTTTTATTGGTTGGCTACTTAATTTAGTTGGCGTTCACTCTCTATCCCTTATTCTCTCTCTAGAGTTGTCAATAACTTCAACAGGAGCCTACGATGTGTCCCAATTTGGGTGGTTCAGGTTCTTCGTCGGCAATGGCTTGGTGGTTAACACGTGGGAGTGGTTTTATTATGATTCAAGTTTAAGGGTGTGTCAAGTGCAATCAAAACTTAGATTTGGCTTTAGATTGGTGCAAATTAAAGGGGGAGGAGTTAGAGTTTGGATGAGGTAGATGAGATGGCAATCAAGGGTAGATTCCTTGTTTTGTATCATAGTTAGCTAAACTTTGAAAAATTAATTTGGGAGGTTGAATTGGGTTGAAGTGTTGAACCACCAAAACGGTTGAACTTTAGGATCATTTTTTAGTTAGTATTACGGTAGAGGGTTGAATTTTATAATTGTAATGTGAATGAAGATGTAACCTTGACAAATTACAAGTCGTATAGGGTGAGGAATGGTATGAGTCAACCGGTGTAGGTGTTTTTGATACAAGTCAAAATCCAGAAAGAGGAAATTTTCATTCTTTTGCCTTGTCCTATGGTATTTATATATAGTTTTATATACCTCTGTGATGACCGCTGTGTCACAAGTCATTCCGCTAATATCCCCCCAAGTGTGCAACTAGTCTTTGTAATGGACTGAATTAATAAAGCTTTCTCTATGTTTGTCGTGGCACATTATGCTTGGTAAATCATATAATGGCTTTCAAAAGTGTGTGTCCATGTTGGATTAGAGATGATATTTTCGGTATGAGAACAGATATTTTTGAATCTTTTAAAAAGTGAAGGGTCTATGAAACTCATTGAAAGGTGAAAGAAAGTATTTGAAGACTTGGCATCCGTCCATTGAATGCAAAGTACTAAGGAGACTTTTTATTTTTCTAATTTAATATATTGACAAATTGTTTATATTAAGTAAATCAATATTCAATAATACCTAGTGGTGGTTGATCATAATAAAAGTCAACTGTAATTTAACATCAACTTTATTTAAGTTCAAATTTTGGATCACCATTTTGGAGAAAAAAATTATTTAATTACGCATCTTTATATATATATATATAAATAAATAAATAAATAAATAAATAAATAAATAAATAAAGGAGTTAAATCTGAGATTACTCATTTTCTCGCTCTTTTTAATGACATTTTTATAAATAATCTTAAAACCTTCATTGAGAATCACATTAAATTAAAATTAAAGAGTAGAAATTGTAAGTTATTTCAAATTTGATCTTATTAGAAATTGTAAGCTATTTCAAATTTCAAATTAAAATCTTTCTCCTTTTATCTCTTCCCTCATTTCTCTTTCGTCTTTTTCTCTCCCCCTTCTTCATCTATGCTTTCAACTCTAATCTTCCCCTATTTCCCTTTCTCTTTTGTGATATCACCTTTCTCTCCCTCTCTATTCTCCATTTTCCCTCACTCACATTGTTTTCCCCCTTTTACTCTTTCTCACTGTTCTTCATTTCTCCATTCTTCCCTCATCCGACATACTCCGGCGTGAAGTATGCTTTTTTCTCTCTATCCGTGAGATTGGCTATGATGGTGGGTTCTCTCTTCTCTCTTCTCTCTTTGTCTCTTCGTTTTTTGTTATTTTACTGAGTCTAAAATTTCCATCTTACAGGGAGGTGGTTATGGTGTGAGGCCTATAGAGAGGCGGTGATAGAAAGCTCGATTTTTTTTTTCACTTCTTTAGCCATCTCTGTGATACCTCGATGAAGATAAGGTCGGAAGTATGGTTTGGGTTTTTATGTGTATTTTGAAATAACTTCTCTTATTTTGTCCCTGTTCGAACCCTTTTTCTGTCACTTCATTTTACTCTTTCTCTCTCTTTCAGTCGCACTTTTCTTTCACAACTCTGATTTCGCTTCTTTGAAGATATGTACTATGCGATGAAGGTATATATGATAAACTACGTAGTTTCAGCTTTTTCATTTTTTACTTATACTGTTAAGCGCCATTTTTCAATATTCTGTCCTAATTTCTTCACCGTTTTTCTATGCATGTTGCCATCTCCAAATGGGAATAATCGCTTAATATTCGGTAAGGGTTTCTTCTTTCTTCATTTTTTTACTTCATCCCTAACAAATAATGGTAGTAGTGAAATTTTTTTCTTCTATTTGGCATGTTTATCTTCCTTTAAGCTCTTTACTTGATTTTTTTACTCTTTATTTTGGAATACAATCTCACACATTTAACATATGTAGTGAAAAAATAGGTATGTGAGATGTTATTTTAGATTAATTTGTACCTTGACCTTTGTCCCTTTTTCTCCTTCTATTTATTTTTCAAAACTTATTTATTGAATGCAAAGTACTAGGAAGACTTTTTATTTTTCTAATTTAATATATTGACAAATTTTTTATATTAAAAAAATTAATATTAAATAATACCTAGTGGTCGTTGATCATAATAAAAATCAACTGTAATTTTACATGAACTTTATTTAAGTTCAAAATTTGGATCACCATTTTGGAGAAAATTTTATTTAATTAGGCATTTGATTTAAAGGTTAATCTTATAATTAATGCTTGCAGCGAATTTTAAGATAAAAACAAAATATTGAATAATTATATCAATTAGTATCCACGATTATTTTAAATTAAAATTAATATGTATTAGTTGTTAATTGATTTAATATACTCAATTAATTTGTATATGTGAACTATACATAAAAATTCTTGATTTAGTAAAATCTACAAGAAGTAGAGATATATAGACAGAAAAAATATAATAAAATTCAACCAAAATATATGACAATATAAAAATAAATACTAGATATGCATGACAATAATGCTGATAAAAAATTAAGATGCTTGAGAATAATAGGAGGGATTTAATAAATAAACTGTGAGTATAATTTTTTTTGTATGGGCATTCGACGATAAATTATCATATCATTCAATGAATACGACACATCATTTATTATTAAATTAAATAAATGATATGATAATATATCGTTGGAGATCTATGTAATTAAGGTTGCATATCTATTATAAATTCCAATAGAAGTTATATATTTTAGGTTTAATTATGTTTTTGGTCCCCACAAGATATCGTGATTTTCCCATTTGATTTCCCATTTTTATTTTTTTTCAAAGTAATCCTCCTAAAATGATTTTTTTTCCTACATGGCCCTTCTTTTTTTACAATTATTATTTTTCAAATAATTCCTAAAAAATATCACAATTTTCAAATTAGTCCCTATAAAATATCGTGATTTCTAAATTAATCTCTCAAAATATCACGATTTTCTTAAATGGTCTCTCTTTTTTTGTGTCACGTCAGCACTTTTTTATGCTGAAGTTTTTTTTTTTTGGTGAAGACGTCACCACTTTATGGTTAAAAAAATAGAGGGACCATTTGAAAAAAAAAATTGGAGGACCACTTTAAAAAAAAATAAAAATGGAATTAATTAATTAATTTAAAAGTCAACAATAATATCAACTCGTTCTGATAAAATTTTTAACTAAAGATTTATTGCTATTTAATATTTTCCATTTGTGAAGTTAATACCATTTCAAACATATACATTTCATATTATGATAGTAATTAATTATTCGTAGACACTTCAATTGAAGGAGTCTGGTTTGGAAAGCATTTTCAAGCTGTCACCGGCATGGGACAAACCCAATTTCGCACAAAAGAACCAAATTAAATGTCATATTAGCCCATGCCTACTTCTAGAAGCTCGATAGAGACAAGTGAAATTGTGTCCAAAAGTTCACCCTCATAATCGGCTACTATTATCTCACAAGTAAAGTAATCATGAAAATCTTAACCAAAAACAATAATAATCATGATCACATTAGACGGGAGCGCAAGCACAGAAATGAAGTGTGCTAACTTTTTCAGTGTCGCTAAACACCTTCATTTTTTTAGTTTGTACCATCATATGCCATGGGAGATGATTGGATGATTGTGAATCCAATTATGTTTTACTAATCAATCATAGTCAAAAGTTTAATTTCGAATTAGAAGCAATCCAAAACCCTTTAACTTAACGAAACCTGTACTGTCATTACGTGTGTTTTCATCCCCTGTTATACATACATAGGTGTTCAATATCTTAGCCGTGAAATCAAAGTTAGCTCTTAGTATATTTCACTCATTCACATAACCATACAAGAGAAGAGAAATACATTAATCTATTAATATGCTAAACATACCATATTTAATGCTTTACTCACTTAAGTACCTGATATTATAAAAAAGGGGGCTTAAAGGCATGGTGGTGTGAAATAGAAGTTAAAGAAAGGTACTATTTTAAATTGTTTATAGATTTTCTAACCGACAAATAGGAAAGACGTGGTTAGAATAGGATCCTGGAGGCAAAGTTATGTGTTATATACTGTTATTTATTCGCAGCAAAAGCGTAAGGGCCTTAGAGCATTTTTTAAACAAATAATTTTATTTTTTTAATAATAGCCATAAAATATTAATTTGTTTCAATTTTTTTAAAGATTTATATAAAATCTGTTAACAATTGTGTAATCATAAACATGCCCTTAAATTCTCCTTCCTCCACAGCGACACAATTTAGCTACTTGAGAGTTAGCTAGATAAGTTGGTTGGAGCAGTGTGGCTATTTTTAATTAGTTAGAATGCTTAACTTGAATGGCGTGGCTTGCAAGCGTTGAGTGATCAAAATTCAAGAGAGGCTTTCATCACACGCATGTCACGTGGTCCTCTTTTCTTCCTTCTTTTCTGTATAAGAAAAAGGTTTTCATTTTGCGTAATTATGGGAAAAAAACTAAATTAAAAGTGGGTCCAATCTAACGAAAAAGAGAGAACACGTGTGAATTGAGTTTAGACAGCACGTTTTCTATATGTGTGAACAGGAAGGTGCTACGTGTATGGTACAATTACAATGCAAGTAAAATATTTTAGAGTCCAACTTACTGGTCTTAAGATATAAAAGCACGTTGTCTTCCTTGGACAAATTATATTAAAAAAATAATTAGAGTATGAAGACTCACCTTCATTTTCTATTATTTTTGTCTCAGTAATAGTATTAGGGTAAGTCTAATTAAGGTGAACACGTTAACTCTATGATTGCGTTTTGGTAAACCATTTCAGGTAGCTAAAATTAGTAGCTGAAATCATTTTAGATATGTTTGGTAAGGTAGTTTTTTTGGGTACTCCTACCTTTTCTTGAAAAGTTACTCGATGTAGTTTTTTTTAAAATACTTTAATTTTCAGCTAATAGTTGAAAATTAATTACACATTTATCCCTCAACCACCCTCACTTATCATTATTTAATAATTAATGATGTCTTTGTATGTCATTTTATCATTTTCAGCTAGTTTTACCAAATGCCTTAAATCAAATCAGCTAGCTTTTCAACTTTCAACTAACTTTCAGCTTTCGGCTGGCTTTTCAGCTAGTTTTACCAAACACACTTTATGTTTGGTAAGTGGGAAGAAATAGAAAAAAAAAGAAATATGAAAGAGGGAAATAGAAAAGAGAGAAATAGAGGTTAAATTAATAGAGATGATTTAAAGATAATTTGGTATGAGAGAAATAAGTGGGAAAGGGAGGAGAAATAGAGAAAGTTAGTTGTTTGGTTAGAAAGAAATTGGTAGAAGAGAAATTGTATATTTTTTTCTTTCACAGCACCTTTGCATTGAATGGTGAAAAGTCCAAAACGAACAACACCTTGTCCAATTATATCTACCTCAAGCTCATGTTGAAGCATTATCGCTTCCAAGTTCAAAGGACTGGAAGCCATTTCAATGTTGTCATACTTAACCGACTGTGGTGCAAGGTTAATTAAATTTATGAAGGGCAAGGAAAATAAAATTGTTGTTGTAGTGGGTCCAATCTAAGAAAGTTGCTTAATTTATGTTAAAAAAATATTGTACCAACAAAGGTCACAACCAACAACCCATCCCCTCCCCCTCCTTCACCGCTGCACCCTCACCTAAAAACGCACCGCCCCAGGCTCCTCCGGTACCGACTTCTCCTACTCCCCCTACCCAATTGTTTCTCGTACTCCCTCTTTTGTTGCGCCACGACTTGTACTCCGCACCTTGACCACGGTGGGTTAGGCTCCGTTAAGCTCATCAACTCCTCATCCCACTCGGCGAGCATTTTTCCACACCGAACAGTTTTTCACATCTAGGCTCCGTTTAGGCCACGTCATGATCATGGTTGGGTTGTTGTTGTTGCGGCTCCATTGGAAAAAGATGAACGGTGTCATCACTCGACTTCTTTGATTTTCTTTGTCCATTGTGTGAAGAAATGCAAAAGTAGTGGGTCCCATAAACTTTATCAACCTCCACTCTATTTCTCCGATCAACTAAACAAGTGAAGTCCCTCATTTCTCTACAATTTCTCTTCTCTCCGCGGCATCTCTACACAACCAAATTGAGGCTAAAAGTATACAAGTTATTTTATCTTCTATTACAGGTTTTTCAGGTTTTAATTTTTTTTAAAGATTAAACTATTTGTGAAATGAGATTAAAGTTTTACAAATTACATAGAGATACCAAAAGACTCTTTTGACAAAAAAAACACTAAAAGATCCTCCTCATTCCAAAAAAACATCCCTCCGTCATTGCCAAAAATACTAGAAGAGGAAGACCACCGCGAACCCATTCACCCACAAAGCACAACAAGCTCACCAAGAACCAACATATAATATGAGGCGGATTAGTAGAATGGAGGATAATCGCTACAAATAGTGAGGACGAGCGGCGCAACGGTGGGATGCGAAGCTAAGGAGGTGGCATGAGATGCACACAACGGTGGATTGTTGTGGTTGTGAGATGGAGTGTTGGACACGGCAGAACAATGAGCTCTGGGGTTGAAGACGGTCGCGCGATGAAGAGACGAAAGAGTGGAAACTGAAGCTTGTCGAAATTCATTTGGAGAAGCTTTGTTCACCATTTGCTTTGTAATTCTAAGTGAAGAAATCCAAACTGTAACTCCATTCAACATTTCCTTTTCTAGTTTTTTTATTTCATTAGGAGAAGAAGCTATTGTCATTGACTTTGTTTGAAAATTTAATTTGGTTTATATAATCATATTATCATCGATCTCCATTGTGGAGTGAGAAGGGAGGTTTTAGAGAGAAGGAAATGACGGTGGAGATGGTTGTGATTTAGGGATTCCTATTAGAGAGAGATGGGGACAAATTCTGGTGCAGAGGGCAACAAAAAAAGATTCCAAGAGTCAAAAACCATCTTTGCAAATTATAGAAGAAATTGTCACACAAACCTGGAACCATTTAATTAAAATAAATCTCAGCCATTCAATTAAATACTCTTATATTCAATGACTCTCATTAATTTGTGTACAAGTACACAGGTTTTTTACATGTGTACCTTAACTTAGACAACACCCGGGGGTATTATGGTGGGGTTATTTCTCTTAATGGAAGTTTTTTTTTCAAATTTTACTTTAATAAATTTTATCTTACATTATATGTATATTATAATTAAATAAGATAAAAACAGTAATTTGTCTAAGGAATTGTAAACATAAAACTGACAACTTAGTTTACATGTATATTGTTGAAAAATGATGCTTTAAAGGTATTAAATATCATAAAATTTTTCTTAAAATAATTCTAATTACATCATATAAATTCTTATAGGTATGATTTTAACAGTTTTTGTGTTTAACGACAATAAATTATTATGTTAGTAACATTTTTATATAAGTTTTTAAGTAACACGTGTAGGTAAAAGTTAAATGAACGAGAAGTTTGGCCGAATATGCCTTTATATAACATATTTTATTTTAATTAAGCCCCTTTACTTTCAACTATTTTCATTGTTCTCTTGTGTTTCAAACATTGAGGCACCTTCATATCATTCATCCTTGTCTCCAGTTCACCCCAACAGAGGTTGAAGTTAGGCGAAATGTGGTAGTTTCGGTGCATCACTGGACACAGAGATCCTGCACAATCACGGTTGAGTAAAGAATGAGTACCATCATTGTTTTCATGTTAGTGGAGCTCACTTGCTAGGTACCATTTCTGACAAAGACTTGGCGAAAGGAGAAAAATGCCAAGGAACTAAGTGAGTAAAGGTTCAACCAAATCACCTCATTAATCTAGCTAATTGTAGTTTTTGAGCTGCTTTTGTTGCTCTTTTTATATGTTTAACCGAGTTTTTTTTTAATTTCCTGCTTTCATTTTTTGCTAGTACAAAAAGAAAACGATTTGTAGTGGCAATGAATTTTGGTTTTAGAGGCAATAAAAATGGTCACTAATGGTTTGACCAGCAATAAAAATGGTCACTGAAGTTTTGACCGGTAATTAGCTTTTAGCCGATGAACTCGGTAAAAATTTTACTGACAATTAAATCAAACGCCAATAAACACTACAAGTATGGCCGGAAATGTATTGGACTATTAGCGGCAATTCTTAGTGACATTTGTAATGACCATTAAAATTAACTTCCACATTCCTATTTTCTAGTTAACAAGCTTTTTCTATTGTCACTAAAAGCTCATGAGATTATCCCAACCATTACTATTGTCGGGAAAGGAAATGTTTTGTTACTTACATGAATATGGGAAAAAAAATTTAGTGCTACAGTAGCATCGAGCACTCAATACTACTGCCACTCAAAATTTGACAGTTGGATACTTTTTCCATGTCATTTATCCCACGTAGCATTGTTAAATTTTCCATGTATTCATTTGTTACGGTTTTAACTCACAATTGTAATTGAGAAGAATCAACCATGAAAATTGACAATGCTACGTACTGCTTGTTTCTTCTTCGTCTTCTCCTTCATAATTTTCCATGTACTCCTCTAACTTTCCACTCAATTGGCTTCGCAAATCTTTCCATGGTGAATCACGAGTTAAATCTTATCTAATTCAATCTTCCCTAAATGGTTCTGAGATGTTTTATTTCTAATATTGGAATTTATTTTGAGATTTTAACCATTTCTGAGAATGTTTTTCTTTTAAAAATAAAGGCTTAATTGCATTTTTGGTCCCCCTATTATCATCAATCTGCGATTTTAGTCCCCTTACCTTCTTTTTTTGCGATTTTGGTCCCCTTATTATTATCGATCCGTGATTTTGGTCCCTCTAACACATACTTGGAAGTATATAAGGACCAAAATTTTGAACTACATTTTGAATTAGGAATAATAGGGGGACTAAAATCGCGAAAAAAGTAGGTGGACCAAATTCGCGGAATAATGATAATAGGGGACCAAAAATGCAATTAATCCTAAAATAAAAAAGTGTAGAGTATGAAAGGCAAATAATAACTTTGATGATGACAAAAGTAATAAGAAGAATGTGCCAAAAGAATAATAGAAGAGTAATTCTCCTGCAAATTTATTATCTTCCAACCACTTATAACTGGCCATGGATCGCAATGGGGCCAATCAACTAACCTTTAGCCATTTGTATTGTTCTGAGTACACGTCATAATCTGCATAAGAGCCAAGCATGATAATGTGAACACCTGCAACTTCAAAATAATAATAGAGATTTGATGTAGATCCACTTTCCTCAAATGGCATTTTCCTTATGGAATTATAGGATACAAACCCATCCTATAACAATAATATGTTCTCCTCTTCATGATTTCCTTCTGTTACCATCCATGGCCTTGTACTAGCAGGTGGCTCTACTAGCTTACCAAATGTGTCCCATCGATGTTGCATACAATCAACATAAGAAAAGTCTCCTGAAAGAAGGTATGATCTAATGTTTATTTAGTCCAACCAATTTGACCCAGATCCCCAACCACAACAAAAGTAACTAGAAATTATGTCAGAGGAGTTTTGAGTTGGAACTCAGGACCTTGTCCACCACATCTATAAAAGTACACAGTATTGTCTTCCAAAGGCCCAATTACAGTATAATGTATCTTTCGTGAGCTATATACCAGATAATTATAAAAGGTGCACTCTTCTTCAGCTATTGAGTCATATCTCCCAAGTAATGTTCCATAGTCTACAAATGAAGGTGAATGGTTATCAACAGTTATCCAAGTAATTCTTATGTGCTTGTCTCCTGCCAAAAAATGTGTACCTGGAATAGACATTTTTGCATCTAAGAATTTATAATTTAATAGGTACCATAAATGAACATGCATAAATAGGTTGGTATAACCTTACATCAAGAATGAATCCTCCAAATTGGACACTATAATCATATAGAAATTAAAAGAAAAAAAAGTCAGTCCTATATAACATGTACTCTTCCTATACAAATTAAGAAACTGGACATATATGCTTAATTTTTCTTATTTTAAATATTTTTTAGAGAAAAATAGAAGAAAACCATTACTTTAAAAGCAGTTATCATTTGAATACTGAAACATTTCATGAGAAACAAGGGAAATATGTTCACAAGATTTGTGAGGTTCAGACAACAAAGGCATGTTAGATCAGGCAAAGAAAGTTGATTTCTCTTTATGAATTCCAATAAAATCCCGCAAAGGCATGTTGGAGAAATTCCCTTGTTAGTTCCAATACATGCAAGGAGAAGATGAAAAAGGCCCACAAACCAAACTGCTAACAAAGAGAATACAATTACATGAATAAACCATGAAATTGGGGTCAACAAACTTACTGATAGTATCACCAACTACCAAATTGCACAATGCTAGAAAAAGGGAAGGGTATCAATATCATGGAATTGTAAGAACTATTGAAAGAGGGTGCAAAACTATTGAAAGAACCTTTCCATCATCCAAAAATTTTTGAACTCTTCTGGTAAAAATGAACAAAACCAAAACAATTACATGAATAAACCATGAAATTGTGGTCAACAAACCTACTGATAGTATAACCAACTTCGAAGTTCTTAGTAGCAACCTGATAAGTGTAAATTATATGATATATTCTTGTATTTTTACTGCACTTATCAAGGTTAAAATAGTAATTTATGCCCCAAAGTAATCCCTTTTTAGTAATAATTGTAATAATTGTGTTTATTTGATTTGAATTTGAATTTGATGCTATTTTAATATAAAATTTGTTGATTTTGCAGATTCATGAGGAGATTTAAATGAGGAGAGAAGATAACACCATTTGAGGATATGATCTGCAGATTTGAAGTTTAAATGAGAACAAATAAAGACAAGATCAGCTGCCATTTAAACAAAGGTTCTGTAGATAACTTCTCAATTTAAATTCAAAAGCAAAATAAATACAGAATCAGATCAAAAAGAGGTAAACAAAGAAAGCCAAGCACACAAGGATAAGATCAGGAAGAAATCAAGTTGTTAAAAGAGGAAACAGAAGATGCAGTTATGCGCTCTACGCTCCACATGCGCTGAGCGCAGGGTGGAGTGCAACATTCTGGAATTCATGCTTCACTTGCGCTGAGCGCAAGTGAAGCACAGCTGCGCAGATTTATTTTTTAAATCTATTTTCAAAATAGATTCTTTCCAGATTTAAGATAGTTTTCCTTGGTCTATAAATAGGACCTTTTGTAAAGATCAAGGGAGGAGAGCAAATGAGCATTTAGGAAGGAGATTAGAGAGACGGCAAAGACAGAGCTAGGATTGGAGCAAGGTGACAGCTTCTCCATTGAGTTGTAATGGCTACCATGCGTAGCTAAACGTCTCAGTAGGATTGAATGTAGTTGATTCAATCCCCAAAGTGTATGTGAATTCTCTTTATTATTTATGAATCCCTATTTTATATCGGTACTTTTAGACTTTGCTTAATGTGTAGCTTCCGCCTGTGTGCTGGAGTTATAGGTTAATTTTAGGATTCAGGTGACAGATGTTTCTATAAAATTAACAGCGAGTTTGGGAAAGCCTAGACATAGGACACCTAAAATTCTAATTGGTAAAAGTACTCATAGTAGTTACTATACGGTTATAGGAGAAAGTGGCCATTGAAGAAGAAGTAGGCAATCTCTTCATAGTTTACACTATAGGTCTATAAGGTGAATTGATAGTGTTAACGAACGGAAAGATAGAGCAATCAAGTCAGGGTAATTTGTCGCATGGGAGAACCCGCATGAATTACTTTTGAGTATCTCGTGATATGGGACACCGGCAGGGGATAATATAGTTTGGCTAGGGTATTATAAAAATATATTCATAAATAATATTGGGATTCACATGCATAAAGGGGTGCGATGATACGAAGTTCAATCCTGATCCAAGTAAAGTATTTTATCTTCTCTCAATTGTCTCTTTACTCTATGCAACTTGCTTTCCTCACCAAAAACTCTCAAATACCGTTTCTTACTTGATAGCCTGATCATGAGTAAATACGAAGCGAATCATTCCCTTTGGATACGATAAACTCATACTTACTATTATACTGCTGAAATTTTGGTACGCTTGCCAGAATTCCACCAAGTATTTTTGGCACCGTTGCCGGGGAACGATGTATCAATTCGTATAGACTTGGGAGGTCTATCTATCAAGTTGTATATACTCTATCTCAGGATTAGATTTTTATTTTATTTTTTTTAGGAAATTTTTATTTTAGGAATTTTTATTTTTGTTTTTATTTTTATTATTAAAATTCTCTTCCACACTTACCCTTTTTCAAGTTTTCTTGTTTATGCTTTTGAGAGGCAATGTGTCCCCAAATCAGTTACAATTTGATCTAGAAATAGAAAGGACATCAAGGAGGAACAGAAGTAGAAACAGGAGAAGGAGAAGAAGGATACTTGAGGAAGAACCCAAAAATATGGCAGAAGAACAAATACCAAGAAGAAGGACCTTAGGAGAATATGTCATGCATCAAGGACCTCGCCATTTTTCAAGCATTGTCTTACCAAAAACTGCGAAGACCTTGGAGTTGAAGGTTGCTCAACTCAATCTTATCAGTGCCCATCAATTCGCAGGATTGGATCATGAGGATCCAAATACACATCTTTCAAACTTTTATGAATTAATTGGCACTATGGGTTTTGAGGAAGGTGATTTAGAGTCTGTATACTTACGCTTATTTCCTTTCTCATTGATAGGTAAAGCTAAGGAGTGGTTGAAGTCGCATCCAAACCAAAGTCTAAACAACTGGATGTGGTTGAAGAAAAATTTCTGACAAGATTTTTCCCACCAAGAAAACACATACAAGCCAAGACAGACATCTCCACATTCAGACAAGGATCAGATGAACCATTATGTGAAGCTTGGGAGAGATACAAATCTATGTTGAGCAAATGTCCCAATCATGGCTATGATGACATTGCCCAACTCAACATTTTCTGCAAAGGACTCAGGTCTGATTCAAAATCTTTCATAGATGCTGCAACAGGAGGAACTATCTTATCCGTGGATGTAGAGCGAGCAATCTCAATCATTGACAACTTTGCTCAGAATGATCAGCAAGCTCAGTGTGGACGACAACCAACTTAAGTACAGAAGAAAAGAGTGTTGGAACTCAACAATAGTGATGCTATTTTAGCGGAAAATAAGCTTATCAAAAGACAGATAGAAGCACTCACAAAACAGTTGAAAGCACTTCCTCAACAGTTAAAAGCTGTCCAATCCTAACCTATTCAAGCCCAACCTTTGATCTGTGACTTTTGCGGAGACGACCATCCTAATGGTCAATGCTCTTACCAAGAAAATAAAGTCAAACAAATCAACTTCATGGGTAACCAGAGGAGGCAAGGAAATTTCTCCAATAATAACAATCAGTACTCACACGGATGGAGGAATAACCAAAACAACTCTGGATGGGGGCAGAATGGAGGGAATAGACAGACACCTTATCAACAGCAGCAACCATCAACGTATGGCAGATTAAACAGGTTAGAAGAGAAGATTGATGCATTCATACAAGGATTTGATGGATTCAAGAAGAACACAGAAGCATCAATCAAAGCATTAGAAAATCAAGTGGGCCAACTAGCAACAGAGATGGCAGAACATAAGAATGGCCACTTTACAGCAAACACTCAGACAAATCCAAAGGAGAATTGCAACTTGATTGCTACTGATGGCAACATTACAGAAGAAAGTGATGTAGAAGAAAACATCACATTTGAAGAGCAAGTGCTTAAAGAAGAGATTGTCAAGGAGAGTGTTCTACTAGAAGAGGAGCCATAAGAGATTTTGCAAAAAGAGGAAGGAGAATCAAAAGAGGTCTTCACCACAGGCAAGTCACTTGATAGCCTGATCACGAGTAAATACAAAGCGAACCGTTCCCTGTGGATACGATAAACTCATACTTACTATTATACTACTGAAATTTTGGTACGCTTGCCAAAATTCCATCACAACCCACTTCCTGTAGTCAATTTTGTCGAGGGTTGTCCAGCCAACAGAGTTAGCAACCTTGTATACAGTTGCAAATGAAACATGCATAGCTGCCATCAATATGCACAAAACCACATGTCTTTCAGCAAAAGCCATGACTATAAGCTCTACAAAAGTAATAAGAACAGAGATCCTTCCTTGTCCTTATTTTTAGTATGTGAGGTTGGGGTCTTTATATATCCTTTTGATTGTCTTCCTTTGGAACTTTAAATTGGTTTTGTTAATCTGCACATCGTTTTCTTTACTAAAGTCCATATTTTTTAATGAATGAACAAACTCTACAAAATGATCAATTAGGAGGTTGAAATCGAAGGCAATTGCAGTAATTATGATGCTAAATCTCATAGTGTGTTTGGAGCAGAGGAATCTAAAGTGCAATTAAATGTTATTAAATAGAAAAGGCATATCTTAAGCACAAGATGTACTCTTGTGTACACAAAAGACCTACCCAATTGCAAAGAAATGTGTTTACAACCTGAGAAAATGAATACTAGATAACAAACCAGAACAAAAGCAATAACATAACCAAGAGGTGAAACTAATACACTAAACCTAGTAAGGAAAAAACAGAACACAAAACTAACAGCTAAGTCCTTGAATGTAATCAGTCAAACATCAGTAACAGGTCACTGAAGTGAGCCCGAGTTCAATGTTGAATACAACAACCCCTAAGTCCTTGAATGCCAACAGAAACACAATAACAGTAGCAGTGTTATCCTTCTCCTCACATAAGCATGTATAACTCCATCTAAAGTAATGAACAATATAAAATTAGTCCATGATTATATATTGTGAATTGTTTCTATCACTCAAACACTACCTGATGACTTCAGCACAAGCCTTAGCCGCATATTGTCTTGCCCCATAATACTTCCAGAAGATATTTGTTTGACTCATTAAATAAAAGTAAACATTCTAACTGGAATGGAATTAAAAAAGATTAATAAAACATTTAAAACGTATATAGTAATACATGTGTATAAAATATGCTAAAATTTGTGGCTCTAGCACTTGAAGCTAATGAAGGTATAGAAAAGGTGCTAAAATCTATGGCTCTAGTGCTCGAAGCTTTGTCTAAACCACCAAAAAATCATAACAGTTAGTATGTAAGCACATGTAGTGAAAAAGTGTGGACTTTTCGTGAAACAGTTACTCATCTTACCTTTATCAACATGACTTGCACCTTGAAAATTACTATGACCTTGTGATATACTTTTCTTGCACCTTTTCTTCTCCAACTGAATTTTAAGTCTAGCATTGGTTATCCCCTTTGCCCAAACACATTGTGGATCTAACAATTTCCTTGAGATTAATTTACTATGCTCATTTTTCTCTTCATCACTAGTATCATCATCAACTTTAGCAGGTTTGTTACATGATGTATTACCCAAATTAGTATTTCTTAACATTCTTTCCAAGCTTTTTAACCCATTCTCTAAGCAATCTTCAGCCATTTTGGTTGCTTCAATTTTCAATGCACCCTTGGATGAAAAATAATTGGCTTTGTGCATTATTTGCCTCTTATGTAGATTAATGCCTTCTGCTAAAGCCTCACAAGCTTGTTTGCCATTGTAATTTACACTAAACCATCTTTAGTATATTTTGTCCACCTTTTCAAGATATATTGGGAAGGTATGTGAAAAGTATTATGAAAGTTAAGCACTTTCAATGCATGAAGACATAAGAGGCCAACCGATTCAAGTTTCTTACAACTACATTCAACCAAGCAATTGAAAGCTTTAAATGTCACAATATTGTTTTCCATCACCAACTTTAACCAACTTATAACAAAACAAAGTACTCCCTCCGTCCCTTATTATAAGACCCTCTCAACCATATCACACAGTTTAAGAAAAGTTAGTTAGTGCATTCGGTCTTTAAAATAAATTACATCATTTCAAATATACCCCTATTTAAAGTTCACTACAATTTAGGAATATTAATTGTCAATTTAACACATTAACTACTTAATTAATTACCACCATCAGAATTTCATACTCTTTTTTTACGGTAGTGGAGATTGTATACTACTCTAAGTATCAGAATTCAAGTATCAAAATTTTATACTACTATGAAATTTTGAATTTAAACATTTTAATAAAAAAATTGGTTTCCCACAATGCAGAATCAGAAACGGTATCGACTCAAACTGTAGGTGAGAATTTATATTGTGCTACATGATGTTTATAGAGTTTTCAAATCAAAATATAAAATGCCACTTGAATTAGATATAAAATAACACCAACACATTTAGATCTAAACATAACACCAACACAAATAGAATGGAGTATTACTATTTGAGGAGATGAATGAAGTGATTGCAGCAAATAGGAACATCACACGGTGGGACTTCAAGAGTCAGTTTCAATGGTAAAACTTCATTAATTATTCACATTCATCAATACATGAGAATTGAAAACTTAAACATTAATTAAGGGTAAATATGGAAAAATCTAATTAATTCATCTAAAAATTTGTATAGGATCTTATATTAAGGGACACCCAATTCTTCTAGAAATGGTCTTATAATAAGAGACGGTGGGAGTATCATTTTCATTGGATTTCTCAATTGCGACAGATAAAGATTCAAACAGTTCTTCATAAAATTCTTCAAAATTGGCATGAGTGCATACCCTTGCAGCTTGTTCAACCATACTTGTAAGTTTCTTTACTCTAGGAGGTGCAGACTCGTTGCACTCAAAGTTTTTTGCAATTCTAACCAACGTCTGGGCTCCAATACATTT
Source organism: Sesbania bispinosa (assembly GCA_026901365.1). NCBI lineage: Eukaryota > Viridiplantae > Streptophyta > Magnoliopsida > Fabales > Fabaceae > Sesbania > Sesbania bispinosa. Next base: position 136,209 of record QLOH01001055.1, read on the forward strand.
TCATAACGAAGTACAAATTGAGTGAGAGACATTGTTCTACAAGTCACAGTACGAAAAACATTATTCATACTTTCACTTCTCTGTGTTGATAAGATGTCGGCTAAGAAATAATTCTTACTAAATGTTGGGCACCAATTGGTCCGTAGCTCATAAAATTTCTTCAGGCATGAGAATTTTGAAATATCAACCTCTGTGAACAAATGTGCCCAAACTTCTTCAAGCTCCTGCTCCAATCCACAATTGTAGAGACGCCTATTGAATAGAACCTTAAAGTCAGGTTTTCTCAAATAATGAGAAAGATGCTTAGGAGCATTCTGGCTAATATGCCACAATCAAAGTCAATGTTGAGATTGAAGAACTTTTTTTTATAGCATTAGCCATTGCTTGACATTGATCAGTGTAAATTGTTTTAGGTTGTAGTCCACCTATTGCTTCCAAAAAAGATTCAAATAGCCAATTGGAAGACTTTGTTGTCTCGTCTAATAAGAAAGTACAACCAAACAAAACACTTTGCTTGTGATGATTTACCTCAATGAATGGTGCACAAGCCATATTATACTTGTTTGTACAGTAAGTTGTGTAAAAAATGATAACATCTTCAAAGTGATTATAATCTATCCTTGATATGCCATCTCTAAAAAAAAACAGTCATGCGATTTTCACAATCTACTTGCAGTGTGTAAAAGAAGAATGGATCACTTGCTTGTAATCTTTTGAAATGATTGATAAAACTTTGTGCACTTCCTGCTTCAAGTGTACTAGTTCTTTTACTTTGTAAATAATTATCACACTCAACCTTTAAAAATCCAATATTTTGGGCTCCTCCAGCAACTTCAACAAAATATGAATACATATCACATAATTTTATGCCAACGTTGTCCATATCATCAATCATATTAGGACATGCTTCATCTACATGCCTTTGTGATCTCAACATAGGCCGTGCACAAGATTTCACAAGATCATGATTATAATTTGGAATGAATTTAGAAATAACCCAAGTATCATTTTCAATTTTAAAACATATCATAGCCGGACAACCAGTTCTTGTTTCTCTTCTATTCACCTTGTTCACATGTGAAGGGTCCTTTGACCTTCTACACCCCTCTTTTCCACAAACAAATGTTCTTTGCCTTATGGTTCCGTTTTCCAATCTTCGATATTGGCCTTTTCTCACCGTAAAACCAGTGAATTCAACATACTTATTATAGAACTCAAAAGCATCAGCTTCATTTGAAAATATCATTCCAATTTTTGGCTCATACACATCTTGTTCTTTAGTCATAATTATTGGCGTCTCTACTTCATCATTATCATATCCACTTTCTATATTTTCCATATCACTAAAGGAACATGATTCTAAACCAGCAATATCCACACTTAAACAAATAAGTTAAATTTGAGGATTACAATTTAACATTATATCTTACTGTATTTGATTTCTTATCCTTTCTAACAATGAACATCACATAAGTTCTACTTAACTATTATTTAAACTAAATATGGTTTGACTTACCGATATGTACTTCATTATTCATGTGAGAAAATCCAATTTCCACTTCGTCATCCACGAAAGTCACCTTTAGCTTTGAATCAAAAAGCTGTGAAAGATAATGAACATGTGATTTTGGATGCAAGATAGAAAGTAAAAAACAGAAATAATAATGATAGATGTAATATTGAAATAATGAATGATACTAAAGAGAAAATTGGAAAAAGCATGTGAGTGAAATGAAAGAATGAGAAGAGATACAAACATGCGCATGACAGAAAAGCCTCTGGAACAATTGATATCTATGTAGAGATTTCTCATATTTTCCTTCAAGTGATAAATAAATGAGTCTTTGCTTTGAATCTATACCTTGTTGAATAATGTAGGGAGAAGGGAATATGACCCACATATAAAAAGTTAGTCAACATATCATTGTGACACACATATATACACACGTGAAACAAGAAAACACCTAAAAAAAATTAAAAAAAAACATGGAACGATCATGCATATATAGTTTAATAAGGATTCTGAAAACTTGGTATAAGAGATCACTTCTGCTTATTGTAGCTACTTCTCATTATTTTTTTATGTACTAAATATAGCACATCAGAGAAAATAATAGAAAACTCCATTCATTCTTTTTCTTTTTCATTCACAACAGGAACAATATATCTTGTGACAAAACCCATTATACGTTATTCGAATTCAGGAAGAAAAAGAAGAAACACGGTAAATTATTATAACAAGAAATTGGTGATAAACAACAAATATTAGAAAAAAAGCATTTTTGAATTACCAACACCAAAATCTCTGATAGGAAGGAGCTTGAAAAGATAACCGCAAAACCAGTAGTGTCTCCCATTGGATAGGAGAATGGTATAAGTGAAGTTGTCAACGAAGGAGTCAAAACGTTTGAAGAGAAGACGGGGAAATAAGATGAACCTGAGGTGGAGTTCTTTGATTGATTAATACTTGAAATCATGAACAAAGGATGAATAACGGAATTTGGCGGCATGAAAGGAGAACAATATTTTTTTCGTGGTTTTCTCCACGTTTCTCGCACAACAACTATAATGCTACGTGGGATACGTGACATGGAAAAAGTATCCAAATGTCAAATTTTGAGTGGCAGTAGTACTGAGTGCTCGGTCCTACTGTAGCATATTAATTTTTTTTATATGGATAATTTAATTACCAAATTTCTATAATTATTAACATTTACCCATAAAAAATAAATAATAATACTTATATTTCAATAAATTAAACCATCCCAAAAGTTTTTGCAAATATATATACACACACATACTAATAAATCCATAACAAAGAACCAATTAACTATATTAACCATTATAAATTCATAAGTTTTACACCAATAAATCTAATTCCTAATGTCATTGAGTCTAATACTTGATGTTACCACAGTCACCAGTGAAATTGTTTCATTCCTATCACTTTTCCATTCACTTTCTCTCATACTAGTGGTTGAGCCTAAACGTGATTGTAAGAGAGGCCAAAATTTATATAAGGGTGTGAAAAGCATACAATATATAATGTATTTTCAAACTTTTTTATTTTTCTATTATTATATAAAAAAATATAATGAATACTATAAAATTGGGGGTGCCTTGCCATTGTCATTGTCCCCCTTTCCTCTACCAATATCATACCAAATAACACAACAATCTCACTTTCCAATCTCTTCTTTTCTTCTATTTTCCTTCCATTCTCCCTTATCAAACTATACAATGTTTTTCCTTCTATTTCCCTTATATTAGATCGGCTTGGTGGAAATTGAGTGATAACAATGTTCTTTTTTGGTCAAATTTAAGCCAAAGCTTGTAGGGATGTTCGCAGTTCGGTTTAGATCGATTTCAAGGCAAAAAATATCTGATGCAATCATTGCGATTGTATATTTTATCATCTGATTGATTTAGATTTTATTTTGAAATTTGATCCAATTTAAATTGGATTGGATTAGATCAGTTTTTCAGTTTTTTAAAGAAACAAAAATTAAATATACGTGATAAATTTTTAAAACAATTGTAAATATTTTATATGATTTTATTTTTATTAATATAAATGTAATATAAAATGGGAAAAATAGATATAAAGTCCAATTTAAAACTAATTTAAATTTGATATATTTATAGAGATATTAAAATGACATTAGATAATAAAATCATAAAAGTATATTAGTATAAGTAATTTCATAAATATATACTTATATAAATATAAATATATAATTATTTTATAAATTAAAATAATATGACTATGAGTATACAAAATCGGCTTGGATTGAATTCAAATGATTTTTAGAATAAGATCCGAAAAATAAATCCAATCTAATAAAAAATTCAATTTTTATGGTTTTTAATTTTTGATTGATTTGATTTTCGATTTCTCATTTTTTTTTTCAATTTGCATTTGCATTGTATTGAATATCAATACAACAAAAGCTTATGGGAGTTAGGCTTAGACTTGTGAATTGTCGAATCTAGTAAGCAGGTCTAATTTGTACGGCCTTAGTCTCTTTCGTTTTGTCAACATTAGTTTACTGGATTCCTGATATTGGTGGCAGTGGGCCTCCCGCAGGCTTCTTGTTTTGTGGGAGTTGCTTTTAGAACCCCTTTTTGCTATTCGCACCCCATTATATATCCTCTTCCCAAACTACCCACTCCTCCACCCACTCTCCAACGCCCATTCCTGTTCCCCAACCCCCCTCCCCCTGCCCTACCCACTCCTCCACCCACTCTCCAACGCCCATTCCTGTTCCCCAACCCCCCTCCCCCTTTAATTTTTTTTTGAAGCTTTGAGTTTAGAGACGAAATTTTTCCGTCTCTAAACTCCCCCTGCAGCAACCCCACCCCCACCGTCACCCCTCCCCCATCCTCCCCAACGCCCCCTCCCCCAACCACCCCCACCCCCACCGCCACCCACCTCCCCCTCCCCCCTCCCCCTCCCCTCCCCCTTCCCTTCCCCACTCCCCAACGCCCTCTCCCCGTCCCCTACCCTTTAATTTTTTTTGAGGCTTTTGTATTAGAGACGGATTTTTTCCGTCTCTAAACTCGTCTCCACCAAAAAAAATTCCGAAAGGTTCCGGAAATTTTTAAATCCGAAAAGGAGTGCGCATTGGGGGGACGAGTTTAGAGACGGAAAAATTCCGTCTCTAAACTCAAAGCTTCAAAAAAAATAAGGGGAGGGGGGGATTGGGGAACAGGAATGAGACGTTGGGAGTGGGGGAGGGGAGGGGTGGGGTAGGGGGTAGGGGGTAGGGGTAGTTTGGAAAAGGGTATATGATGGGGATGCGAATAGCAAAAATGAGGGGTTCTAAAAGCAACTCCCTTGGTTTGTTCAGCTTGACAATTTGGACAAAAAGAATAAAAGACCCAAAGCTTATACTGGTATAAAAGTCGTACGTGAACCTCACTGTTTAATAGGGTTGCATAGTAGCTACCTATAATAATAAGTGGATTTGTATTTGTAATTAATTTTCCATTCTTACGTTTGATATATATACACACACTGTGTATGTTAGTGATTTAGATCACGTGTTTGTTTATTTGTTCATGAAGTTTTATATAGCAATACTAAATAGGCACCATCATGTATAATATACAAACACAATGTTGATTCAGCGTCGCATGATTCCGAATTGCATAACGAGAATTCCTAATGTACATAACACAGTGATTACATAAATTGTACCACTATGTTATTTGAGTTCAATCAAACAAAAAATGGAGAGAGAAAATGACTGATCTGTGCTTAAAGCCCCATGTGGTAAAAATCGTGAAAGTACTGTATTATGTACCTTAATCAGAACTCATTGCATAATCTTGTTACCTACCAATGCCTTTGCCTTTCGGAAAGGAAGAGTTAGATATTTCTTATTCTTATATATCGGCAATAAACATGTTATTCCTTTTTTTTTATATATATATATATATATAGATATAATTAAAATAAAAAATGAACTCATGTGCATCAATAATTTAGTATACTTACAAATATTTGCAGTTGATATGTGTATAATGCTTTGTGCTAATTATACTATAAATATATGCCATTTGAGAAATGCTAGAAACACACTATTTGAACACTCTTTCTAACACACTCCATCATGTGATTGGTTAAAATCCACATGGGTCTCACCACTTGGGAGTGGGACCCATGTGAATTTTGACCAATTACATGAAGTGTGTTTGAGAGAGTGTTCAAAAGAGTGTGTTGCTAGCACTCCTCTATGTCATTTATGTTGAATGATTTTATCAATAAGAAAGGGATGATTTTATTGTTTCCAAACAAACTAAAGTTGGTTCTTGAATTTTGACTGTGCAGTTGCACATTAATTTTTTCCTACACAATTATAATATTTTCTTAATTTTTGGTTTAAAATATCTGGTTTAGCTCTTATTAAATAAAGACTTACAAAAATTCCTGCACAAAAATCAATCACCTGAAAGTCAATTACTATATAAAATTAAATGATGAGTAATAATTATTTTCAAAACTTAGAAAATTTATCACATTGAATTAATCATAAAAAACTTACGTTAAATCATCCATGTAATTGAAGTGAGAACACACCGATCCAATGAATGCAATTTTTCAAAGTGGATACATGCAGTAGCGTAAAAAAATGAAACTTTTATTGAAGGATCATGGAGGGCTCGTGCCGCGGAGAATTATAATCTTTGCTCATGATGGCACAAAAGTTTTAAAGAGGGAGATCATGCTTACTTTCAATGCTGAGTAACATATTAGTCAGGAGCATGAGAATGGTCAATTAGCTTTAGTCTGACCATTCAAGAATCATAGTCTATTGCTTATTGAGCTTTTAAATTGCCAGAAGCATGCAACAAATAAATGATGAAAAGCCCACAAGTCACAACCAACCCATCCAAACTTTAGCACGAATTCTAGCCACCATTTTCCATACTATTACTGTAGTGGATATTTGGTAATGTTAGGCTTTGGCGTGTAGAACACAATGACAAAAAAAAAAAACTCGGATGAATAGTAATCTAATTAATGTCCTTCATTTTGAAAAAAAAAAACATATCCTTCAAAATATATATATATATATATATATATATATATATAACAAACATATGATCTTTAGGTTTAGTAATGATGTTAATTAGGAGCAAATTTTCAATATTACAATTGTATTGAACTAGTAGAAAGACCCGTGCTAAGCACTGGTCATGAAAATAAATTTACATTACAACAATTAGTATAATAAAAATCACTGAAATAACTTTAAATAATAAATTAAATTCAAATAATTATGAAGGCAATATGAGTCAATTTATCACTTGGTTAATAAATATAGATCATCATAACCATTATGACAGGAAAAAACACATAGAGGAGGAAAGGAAGGTGAAAAATAGAGAGAGAAGGGACAAAGAAGTGCTAAAGAACCAATTGTCGTAGACGGAAGAGGAACGAACGACGACAGAAGCGGTGCATGTGCACAACCGCGACGTTAGCCTCTTTTTGCAGCCTGGGCCGAAGAAGGTTGATCATGGTGAATATGTGGTTTTCTACTGCCGCCGTGGCGAAACATTGTGGAGCAATTACAAGGAAATGGAAAGTATAAGTTTTTGAGAGAATGATTATTACTGATTATGTAGCGGTTTTGTTATGAGGAATGGAAAGAGAGATGTGATCAAAATGACAAACTGGTTCTAGAAGAGGAGTGCATGGGGAAACTACAGAGTTTCACAACACCCGAGTGCAGCGGTTTTTAAAATTATTAAAAAAGATAACTAAAATGATCAAGTGGTGAGGTGGGATTCGGGAAATGCAATTGGGAGAATGCAAGCATAAGTTTTTAAAATGCAATTGGGAGCGGTTAAAAGGAAAAAAGAAAATGCAAGAATAAGTTTTATTAGAGAGGAGTTTTTTTTACGGGAAATGGAGAGAGTGAACATTCAAAGCTTATAACATCATTGTCCAGGATATGTAGGAACAGTTAAGCAGTTGAATTGAAAATTGTCTTTGGAGGTTTTAGAGATAAACATACAGATTCTTTTTTTTTTTTTGTCTTTGGAGGTTTTGAATTTTTTGCTTTTAAAAAGAAAAAATGGAGTGAAATTGAAATTGGTTTCTGAAATAACAACATGTGCAGTCTAAGTATTCGGGTTTAATATATATTTAGACAACATTTATAATGACTAGCGGAAAGACAGGCCCTGCCGTGCCTGTCTATCCGCATTTTTTTGGGGGAAAACGTAAAATTTATTTATAGATGCAACAAATAAATTTTAGGAGTAATTCAATCCGATAACAAATTAGGAGGATGTAATTCCATGATTTTTCCATGCATGTTAATCTTTCTTATCCATTCTCAAATAGGAATATAGATGCAACAACTATACCACTGAAAAATCAAATTCAATTTCTAAATAATGGTCTGTGGAGAATTGGTGCTGTCATATAGATCAAATTTCTACCTGAATGACATAAATTAATCATCAAATTACAACAAATGACTTCATAGAAAGTCTTTTAAAGCAATGCATTGGTAATTTAAATTAAAAAGAAATAAATGATTAAGAAAAGCATATAAATACATTGCTCAATTATAACTTTTTGTAAAAGTTGCAATGATAATTTTAAAGATAGCACAAAGAAATCAGAGGTTAAACACTAAACCATGATCTCAGGCTTGAGATTATGCAAAGAATCACAAGGTCATGCTTGAACTTGTGCGTACTTACAATTTGCATTGCATATGTTTTGTAAAATTCATTTTTAAACAATAGAAAAATATATGAATGCACCTTCATGGCTTTGATAAGACGATATAATCCACACTGCAAAATTGGGAGCTTGTAAGTAACAGGGAATTACAACCACAACTAAGCCTTAACGTGGGAGTGGGACAACTACATTAATCAATCAAAGCCATTAACATGGAATTAGATAGAGAGAAAATTCATATAAAGTATATCATATACCGAAGAGATGCACATGAAGTGGCCATTGTCTATATAAGTATTGCAACTTGCACAAATACCTGAACTTGATAATCTTTCACACATTATATACACTAGCGGAAAGACAGGCACTGCCGTGCCTGTCTATCCGCATTTTTTTGGGGGGGAAACGTAAAAATTTATTTATATTTTTAAATACCTCATATAATTATTTTCATGAATAGATTAAAATTATATTCAACATTCTAAATAAAACTAAATTAATCGTAATGTAAAATGTAAAATTTATTTGCATACATTTAAACGTAAATAAATATAATGTATGTTGAATATAAGTAAATAAATATAAAGAATTAAACTAAAAAAGTGAATGATATCTATATTTAAGACAATCATAATTGTATTATTTATTTACAACTCTTATTACTTTGTCAACTATGTCTTTTCTTTAATTGGGAGACCAAATAGTGAATGAATTTCATAAACATTTTTGTCCTTCCTGAATTTTAGATGAAAAATTTACTATGTCAGTATTTATAGTTAACTCAAAAATATAACATTATAATAAAATGGCAATTAAATTGAATAATACTTTGAAATGATTCTTGTCAATTCTTCATACATCACATATCAATAAACTCTTGGCGTTTGAAGAACTACAAAATATCTCACAACATGTCATATATAAAAATTAGATATTCAACATATTATAAATGTATGGTACTAGTTAATCATCAAAGAATAGATCAGAACCTGTAATATGCATATATTTTGTTTTGCAAGAAATTTGTTATTATGATATCTACATGCCGACATTGTAATTTCACCATCCCTAAATATAATTCTAGAGTTAGTATTAAGTTAGTATTATTTTAGTGCCACTGCTTTGGTTTGTAGCATGCCTTGACCTTGGAATGGGGTAGCCTCCCCTTCCCCTAAATGCTTTTTAACCAAAACAATTTTGATACCAGTATATACAAAAAGTGAACTTCCGCTATCCGCCTAAATTTACATTTATCCCAAGCATCCAATTAACATTTCTCCCAAGCATCCAATATTGTATTTTTTATTGAAAAGGTAGGAGAAAAGTGTTAGTTTAACTACATAAAATGAGCCCACCTCCAAACTCCCTTCTCTTATTTTTAAGAAACTTTGAGAGAGAAAAAAAACAGCATATAATCCATCGGAGGAAGAACAATGAAAGTGACTTTGGCAGAAGAAATCAAATTGAAAGATCCATCGTAGTTAGACCAGTGTCTGTAGACCGTGAAATCATTACTCATATGTCATGTAATATATGTGTATTAACGGTTACTGTTGAATAAATAACGTGATTGTAACTATAAAACCGTATCAGAACCATTTTTCATGATCAAATTAATGGTACAACAATCCTTCAACCCAAAACCATAAATTCAAACACTTTCAACTATATTAGACTTCAGAGCAACCATAACTGAAACTCCCCCTCAATCACAATAATTGTTGCACACAAAGCTAAAGCAAATTCATCTAAAAAAACCTGAAATAGTGAAGTACCAGTATGCTTAAAATATGTACATCCTTTTCATACCATAATAATCGCCTAAAATCAAGAATAAGGATAAAAAAAGGCAAGTGCAGGAGGAAATCAACATCAAAAATTAAAATTTTAAATTAAAAGTTAAAAGTACAATACAATAAAATAAAATTGAACTTACCACATGCTAAGGCTGTACCCACTTTTTTTTACCAAAAAAAAGGTTGCACCCACTTCAAAGACTCCTCTCAAAATGGCTATATATTCTTCATGCTATGATCCAAAATGGTCAACTTGAAAAGAGCCACCGCCATTCCCGTGTCCGGCCTCCATTCTCCGTCAGCTGCAGTCATCAACACAGCGGCGCTCCGTCCTTTGCCTTGTCCAACAACCATCACATTGAAACAAATACCATTTGAGTGCATTCCAAAGAGGAGGAGGCTTATTTGAAGAGAAAGAAAAAAAATGGAAGCTCCAATGGAAAGCCATTCCTCTATCCTTCAAAACATTATCAGAAGCAAGATTCAAACTACCACTCCCTTCAGCTCCACAACAACAATCTTGTTGATGCAAGATTGAGATTTTCTTTTGCTCAGATCTGAACAGATTATAAGAGGAGCTTAGTGAAGGAAGTTAAGAAATCATGCAAATGACAGGGGTCATTTTCTGTCTCTCTTATTTTAGTGCATGTGCATTTGAAGTTTCCTAATCATACAAAAAGGTGTGAAATTTGGCCGTGTTTACCTGAATCATATCGTACCTCCTCTGATGCCCATTCCTTATTATTTCTGAATTCTGAGTAGTTAATCACCTAGACAAATGAAAATGAAAAGGAGTGGGGGTGAGGACTGATATGGATGCATGTGTCAGACTACTGGAACTGCATAAAGGAACACATATTAATCCTTTGCTAGATCGAATCAGATCCAATAATCTCTTATTTCCTGATAAAGGGATACATAAAATAATTCATTCAATGCAATGTAACTAAGAGACAGGTCAGGAATTTGATCTAGTTGTCAATGTCATTGGGAAATATAAATATGGATTATATCAAATTTGACAACAACAAAAGTCAATTGCCAACATATTTACCTGTCTGATTGTTAAATCTTTTGATTTTCTCACCTCTAAGGTCACAAAGTTTCAGTACTGTCTTTAGTTCCAAAATTTTAGGAGCACATTACTTCCATAATATGCAAATGTGTGTCCGAAAAATAATTGTATATACCCTAGTAACATAATAATGCATCCATCAGTACATTGGTGAAAAATTGAGAAGCTTTGAATAATGTCAAAGTTATTGATACAAAATTCTACAATTGAGTAATACCAGATGGTAATCAAACACATTTAGTTAATGATTTGAAAGAAATTTGGGTAGACTCTTTATAGGAGTGAAATATTAAAGGTGTGTGCATCATATCAAGTATCAATATCTAGAAGCTTCTATGAATATGCCGAAGCACTAATGATTGAAACAGATCTAACTGGACCATTACCATTTTGCAACATGGGACATGATCCTTTCACAGCTTCTGTTCCACTCATAACCTTCAAATCATAGTGCCAGACAACATCAGAGTCTCATCAGTCATCAATCACACACTGGTTTTAAAATGAAGTCACAACAATTAAAATGGTATGAAACTTGAAAGATCATGTGAAAAAACTGAAAGAGTTAAGATTAATCTGCGATATTGGCAAGCAAGAAAGATAAGAAAAGACATATTTTTGGGAAAGACGTAAATTTTTTTATTTATATTTTTAAAATATCTCATATAATTAATTTATATGAATAAATTAAAATTATATTTACCATTCTAAATTAAACTAAATTAATCATAATGTAAAATGTAAATGCAGTTTGTATACAATTAAAGGTAAATAAATACAATTTATGTTCAATAGTTGAATAAATATAAAGAATTAAAATAAAAGAATGAATGTTATCTGCATTTAAAGTCACATTGGTTAAAAAGAATCACAAAAACACACCTCCACATTCACATATTGAACATGACAGAAGGAAAGAGTGAAGATTATTATCAATTGAAAAGAGATCAATGGAAAAAAAAAGAGGATTTGATCATAGCAGGCAAGAGTATCTTCAGCAAGGAATTAAAAAAATGTCCAGATCCTCTTCTAGTACGGTCTCAACTATTTCTGTCCTTGATTGAGATCGATTTCTACAAAAATGATTGCCTCCTCGCTTGTTGGACCTATGAGTAACTGGGTATGGGGTCAACTTCTGAAAATCATCAAGAAAAATCAAATTATATTAAAACTAAAAAAAGACTTGAATGAATTAGAACCAGAACAAAAACGAAAATGAATTCACAAATCAAGGCAGCACCTTCAAAGCAGTTCTCTAAGCAAGCAACCTTCATCAAATCATTGAGAGTTGCCCCTGTCGTTGATGTTCCTCCTTGTTCTGATTTTGGGTCCCGAAATGGACCACTTTGGTAGGAAACTGACATGGCTAATTATATTAATCTTCTTTGGGTTGTTTTAAAATTTTCACCATTTACTCCAGCTCCAAAATAAGACATACTATAAATTAGAACTGGATAAAATTGCCAATTGAATAAATTAGATTTGCTACACACGGTCAGAGTTTGACTTTAAAACTTCTCCGCATCACTTTAATCTAGTTCCTGCAAGTAGGGAAGGGTTAGAGTAATTCAATCCGATAACAAATTAGGAGGATGTAATTCCATGATTTTTCCATGCATGTTTAATCTTTCTTATCCATTCTCAAATAGGAATATAGATGCCAACAACTATACCACTGAAAAATCAAATTCAAATTTCTAAATAATGGTCTGTGGAGAATTGGGTGTTGTCATATAGATCAAATTTCTACCAGAATGACATAAATTAATCATCAAATTACAACAAATGACTTCATAGAAAGTCTTTTAAAGCAATGCATTGGTAATTTAAATTAAAAAGAAATAAATGATTAAGAAAAGCATATAAATACATTGCTCAATTATAACTTTTTGTAAAAGTTGCAATGATAATTTTAAAGATAGCACAAAGAAATCAGAGGTTAAACACTAAACCATGATCTCAGGCTTGAGATTATGCAAAAGAAATCACAAAGGTCATGCTTGAACTTGTGCGTACTTACAATTTGCATTGCATATGTTTTGTAAAATTCATTTTTTAAACAATAGAGAAAATATATGAATGCACCTTCATGGCTTTGATAGACGATATAATCCACACTGCAAAATTGGGGAGCTTGTAAGTAACAGGGAATTACAACCACAACTAAGCCTTAACGTGGGAGTGGGACAACTACATTAATCAATCAAAGCCATTAACATGGAATTAGATAAGAGAAAATTCTAATAAAGTATATCATATACCGAAGAGATGCACATGAAGTGGCCATTGTCTATATAAGTATTGCAACTTGCACAAATACTTGAACTTGATAATCTTTCACACATTATATACATTCACATTAAGCTAATTAGTAATTAGTAATAAATATCATATATGTGCTGATGAAACAACGACTATCAAGATAATTTCTTTAGTAATGAAGAGATCTGAGAACAAAAAAAAAATCAGAAAAAGTAATGAAAAAAAAAACAAACAGAGGAAGAGAGTGGAACCATGTGGTGAACCATGTTCGCGACACCCCTCCGTCAAGCATCACCATCGCCGCACCACCCGTCACCATCAAAGCCACCCATCACCGTCGTTGTGACCGCACAACGCGCGACAAACCCCACAACGGCATGGTAGACCCTCTGTGGGTCCCTCTGTCTTCCTCGTCCAGCGCTGCGACGCTCTCCTCCCATCCTCATCGATCCTCCGTTCACAGATGCCCCTTCGTCACCGTCCCACACCCCAGCGGCAAGTGTTGCCGCCCCTCGGACTACCACTGTGCAGCAACTAAGCCCCATTATCCGCTGCTCGAGGCCCTATCCACCATCGTCGCCAAGCTGCAGAATCGAACACCACCCCGTAGTCCCTTATCCGTGCCGCTCCCTAACCGAGACCCAACCACCACCGCGCGCGAGAGGCGAACCTTGTCCAACCGTGCCATCTCGCGCCTTCAATCCCGCCCCCACGGTCGCTCGACTTTGATCTTGTTGCTTCTGCGGCTGTCGTCGTCGTGCCACCGTAGTTTCAGTGGCGCCCTTCCCTTCCACCCGAGGAAAATATGAATGAAGAAAATAGCAGTTATTGTCAGAGGAATGAATGAGGGAGGTTGATGAGAGTTGAAAGGGGAAAGAGAATAAGTGGAGTTTGTTGATGTAAAGGGAAGTTATCAAATTTCAATTTACGGTTAGAACATTGGAAGTATCAAGGGTAATTTGGAAAGTGAAATGTGGACACCAAATCTCAGCATCCCCTTTAATTAATAGTATAGATAACCAACAAATGTCAGTTTTTTTTTCTTTGGTAAGCCTAATGTCAGTTTTCTTTTTCTATCAAACTAAGTTCCGTGGTGAGCCTATGATCATGAGAGGGCTCTTCGTTAAAAGGTCCAATTGAAGTGGACCCCTTCAGATTTACAATTTTAAGGGGCCTTTTTCTTTTGTTCTTTGTTTGCGGTTAAAGGACACACCGGATTTGACCCAAAAATAAAAGGACACACCGGATTTCGTTTGGTCCTTTTTAATTGGGCCCTGTTTGAAATGGTCTTTCCTCGTGTAAATGGGATAGATGCATAGAGCAAATTGCATTTGACCAAAAATAGAGCAAATTGCATGGATATCATCTATTTTAATTTGAAATAGTCCGAAATTTCTTTTGCTTGTGGATTATATATATACATTTTAAAAATAGTTTTAGATAGTCAATTGAAACTTGCATTAACAATATAGTGTATGCAAAAATATTAAGTATAATAACTTTTCTATAGTGATATTTCAAAAATAGTGTAAGTTTTTAGTAATAAAATGGAAACGAATTCAAAGCATTTTAATTATGGGATGAAATTATAATTTATAGATAAAAAATTTAATTTTTTTTAGGTAGAATATGTTTTGGTCCATGTAAATGGACCGAGTTTTGTTTTAAATCCTCACAAAAGTTTTTTTTCCCTTTTACATCCCTACAAATGAAATTCTTTCTAATGCATCCCGGTTATAATTTTAACTTTAACCTTTATTTTCGAATTCTTCCTTCTTCTGCTCATCCTCACCCTTTCCTTCCTTTACTCCTTCTAGGCATGACAAACCCAAACCTGTAAAGACTGGCCCGTCTCTGCGCCGACTTTGACAGGGAAAACTCGTTTTGACCGGGTTTAAGTAAAAGTTGACCCCGAAAACAGAGCGGGGTGGTTTTGGAGTGTATATAAGAACCTACCCCGGTATACTAATTAAATAATAAATGTAAACTTATATATTTTCCTTAAATATAAAATAGTTCTTAAGTTTCTTATTTTTAGGATTATCAATGTCTATATTTACATATTATTTGAATTATAATATATTAGATATATATGACTTATTAAAAAACATATATTTAAGTTATAAAAATAAAGAAAAAAATGAAAAATAGAGAGAGTGAAATCCCACAGGTTTCCCCGAACCCGACGGGGATATATGGAGTTGGATTTTATAACTTTATACACGCTCTTTTAAACCCGAACACATTTCGACTTTTACTGGGCCGGGAATGGGGAGAGCAAAACCCACTCTGACGTGCATGCTTCATTGCCATGCTTACCTCCTTCTCCTCCTTCCTTCACCACACATAAAATCATGGCTACTTATATGGATGTAGCCTTTGATAGGTAGTAATGCTAAAACAAAACACCAAACAAAGAAGCTAACAAAAGTTCCAATTCAATTACCCATTTTTTCTTCTCTAAAAAAAAAAAAACACTTGTTACTTGCACTAGGTAATGGATTGTGATTCCTAATCAACACCTTTCTTCCTTTTTTTTTCAAAGCCACAGAAAAAATATATCAATGACAAGGGAGGAAGAGGAGGGAAAAGAAGAAGAAGAATGTTATAGTTAATAGATTATTAATGTTTGGTGTGAATTTAAAAAAAAAAACATTTATAGACATATAAAAAAATTATTTGTAATATTAAGGACTAAAAAAAAATTCGATTCATTTACAGGACAAAAAAATTACTTTCTATATGCCTCCTAAACTGCAATATCATGAGAATTAAATTGATATAAACTTTTTATAACTGACAATATCAATTATAGTATTTAAGAAGAGGGTTTAAATTACACCGTTGTAAGTTAAACCAATTGTTACACCGCTGAATAATTTTTTAACGGATCATTGTATTAAATCTATCGTTGGATTGGAAGTTACTATCATATAGATCATACATATAAAATTTTACATTAATCCGAAATTATTTGATATGTCATTGAGATGTCTCAAGATTAACGTTATATATACATTTGAAATATATGAAAAATCCAACCATTTGATTATCAAGTTATTAGTGTCAAAATTTTACGAAATTTGATACATATATAATCATGATGATGAATAAACATAATTCAATAGTTGGATTAAAAAAAATATATTCAATTTGTAGTTATTAGCGATGTAATACTTGGTGTAACGTACACAGGTGTAATTTAAACACTCCTCTATTAAAAAATTGAACTAATGTAACACTTTGTTACTTAAGAACTAAATTAATATAATGTGTGTTCTAGAGAATAAATAAACACAAAATTAATCTTTCATAGACCAGTTTTATTTTTTTTTCTATCTCTGCATGTCAATGGCGGTGTCGAGTAGGCAACAACTGTGATACTTATCAGTGATCACAATAAATTACTAATACTATAAGCTACTTGCTTCTCTCATTGAGGTTAAAAAAGCTTTAAATTGAAGTTACAGTGAAGGCAAGTCACGTGCAAGGTGGGTACCACTTGAATTTATATGATATCATTAACGTGGCCTTACACCAAAATTAACAGCGGGATTAATTTAAGGAGGATAGTTTAAAAAAATGACAGAGAGCAATAAACAAACATAAAGTTGAACAGTTAAGGCATGATTATGTTAAGTACATGTCGGGACAAGGGAGTGCACGTGTCGCCGAAATCATCGTTGCTCATTTTTGAAAGAAAAGAAGGATGCGGTGCACGTGCCTCCCAGTCAACGGTCAAAAGCCAGGGCTTAAGCTTTACAGAAAGAAGATGAGAACGATGATTAGGATCCCTTGGTCCCACTCTCAATTTAAGAATCTACTCCCTCATCATCACCGTTCAATCACTTTAATCAGTAATCACACACCTATAATGATCAAGCCTTTCAATAATCAAATTATGCTGCATGAGATGGAAAAGGAACGAAGATAACGATTTCAATAAACTTTTATATTCTTTAATGATTTTATTTTGGGAATGAAATTTTCATTGTTAATTTATGGTGTGTTTACACTCTATTCATGTTTGTATCCACAAACAGAAACTACTCTTAGTAGCGTTTGCTCTGATCGACATTTGAAACGTGGTTTTGAGTTAATCCGAGAACACATTTATTTTGAGTTGTAATTTTTTATTTTAATGATTATTGCAAATTTCTATAATTTTTAGAAATTTATAAGAAAGATAAAGTAATTAGATAACATACTTTTTTTTTTTGCTCTTCCCTTCTCTTAATTTATTCTTTTAATTTTTTATTCTCTTCCTTTCCTAACTTATAAAGATAGCTAAGGGTCGAGCTTCAAGTTGCACCTACGTTAGGAAAGCTTGCATATTAGAATTGTTTTGGGTTAAAGACGTGTACTTCAAACTCTAAAGCATGCTTCTAAAGTCTAAAACAAAATCCAAATTCGGTTGTTCCTTTTTTAATCTTTCACACACTTAAAAATTAAAAGAAAAATGGCAGGTATGAGGAAGAAGAGATATTGCTACGAAATAGTAAAAGAAATTGATCATGTTGCAAAACACAGCGCCACGTTTTCATTTTAACAATAAAGTAACATAAACATTTAAGTATCCAAATTGTAGAGCAGAGGCAGTTTGCACATTCCTTTTGTCTGGGTGCACCACGTGTGATGTCACATGCCGTTATGAAAGGGGTTAGACAAGAACAAGCAAAGCTAGTCACCTAATTTACAACTTGCAGGTTGCTGCGTCAAGAGAATCAAGCTAGACATTACTCAAAGCTATATATGTGAATGACTGAATGTACACAAGTTGTACCTTCACTCGAATTTTATATTCTCCTGCAAATAAATAGTCGAAGATTTAATAACTGAGAAATAGATATTACTATATCTTAGTCTCAAAAATTAAAATGAAAATATCTATCAATTTAGTTATTTTTAATATTAATAAAACATTAAATTGATTGATCTGCCAATGGTGTTATAGGTATACCCTCCTCTGAAATCTGGAGGGACTGACTCGAAGTTTGAAGACACCTATCTATATCTGATTCAACCACTTTTCCATACCAATATCATGTTTTTTTCTCGCAAACCATACGAAACCAAATAGTCGCCCACTTATCTCTCTTTTGGGAATATACACGTCCATCGCCTTGTCCCCCCACATGGAAAAAACTCTCCAAAGATCTGCACTACCATTCCTCACGAAAATTTGTGAAAAAATAAGCCGGATATTCATCAAATCTGCTCCATGTTGCTTTTGATCCTTAGAAAAACCCGAATCATATGATGGTCGTATGTCCTTTTTTGTCCTCTCCATGTTCGATCGCATTACTTTAATTTCTGCCTTCTTGAACTCACCAAAGTCCACTCTTCCTCTCTCTCACTCCTCTCCATTTTGGAAAAAAACGCATGTGTGTAATCTATTAATGAGATAGGCTGTTATTTTTCGTGCAAAGCTTCAAAATGGTAAGGGTAAAGAGGCATGATGAAGGAGACATCTAGCAGTTTCAACAAGGTGCCTATGTTTACGTTCAGACAGACCATTGTGTTCCGAAGTATGGGGTGAGGTTGTTACGTGAAAAATGCCATGAGTTTAGAAAAAGGATCGTAGTTTAACAAATTCACCATCGTTATCAGAGTAAAATTTTTTTTATTTTGGTGTTAAACTGATTCTCAACTAATGATTTAAAAACTAGAAAAATTGAAGAGACGTCATATTTTAATTTAATGAGATATAGCCATACATATTTAGAAAAGTGATCAATGAACAAAACATAGTAAGAAAATCCATTTATTGATTGAAAAGGAGCGGGACCCCATACATCAAAGAATACAAATTCTAACGGATGAGTACTGACTAAACTAGACCTAGAAAAGGGCAACTTATGGCTTTTATTTGAAAGACAATCAGAACATGAAATTGAATCTGAACTAAATGGAATGTGGCTTGACTTGAGAGCATGGGTGAAGGTCCGATGGGCTGGGTGACCAAGACGATGATGCCAAAAGGTGAAGGAGGATGTAGATTGAAAATAGGTTGTTTGTGGATAGATGGAAGAAGGCAGCTTGTACACGTTATCCTTGTTCACCCCTCGCAGCAGAATCGCCCCCGTGCTCAATGCCTTCACCTCAAAATGCCAAGGAAAAAGTTGAATGGAAACATCATTAGTCTGGCAAAGCCGAGAAACAAAAACAATATTTTGGGTAACTGTAGGAACATGTAAATGGAGGTAAGATGGAGAGGGTGAGTAGAAGTTGGAATTGTAGTGGAACCAACATGTGTAATAGGAAGAATCTTACCATTTTCAACTAAAAGTTGATCTGTACCAATATAGTCATTCTCGATAGACAGGTTGGAAAGATCACTAGTGATATGGTGAGAGGCTCCTGAGTCAAGCAACCAAGTGGGTGGAGACGGAGGAGAGTGAGTCCTGGTTGCCAAAAGTGAGCCGCCGGTGGATTTTGCTTGGGTAGATACCTAATGATTTTGTAGCACTGTTTGGCTGTGTGGCCCTTCTTCTCACAAAATTGGCATGCTACCGAGGTATCTGATGAAAAAGTTTTCCTACTAAATGAGAGAGCACCATTTGAGGGATGCTTGCCACGACCATGGTTGGAACGACGATTAGCAAAATATGCAGTCATCGGGATTGGTGAAGTAAGGTGTTCATCACGTTGAAGAAAAATCTCAAAATCAATCAGTTTGGCATAGAGTTCATCAAAGCCAATGGGAGAGTCATGAGTACGAATAGAAGTAGTGAACTCTCGAAAATATGGACCAAGGCCGTTAAGGGCATGGGTAACAAGGTCCAAGTCATCAATGGGATTAACAATTGAGGGCCAACTCATCTCCAATACTAGGAATGGATCGTAGATAGTCACTCACAGAGGAGCCTTTAGTAATGGAATTTAAGCGTTCCTTGAGAGACATGATATGGGAACGAGAGCGACTTGCATCGGTCTGTTGGAGTTTACGCCATGCGTGAACAGACGTATTAGCGGAGGACATGACAATATGGGCTTCAGCATCACATGATCCAAGAAGTGTAAGATAGAGAAATCGGTCTTGACGTAACTAATAGGAGTACGTAGGATGGAGAACATTGTCACCTTGTTTGATGGTAGGAAGATGACATGGAGTGTCCCCGGTAACAAAGCCTTCAAGATTCCGAGCAATAAGAAGAGAATTAGAACAAAGTAAAAGCTCACGGATCTATTTATAAAAGAGTAAAAGTTTAGGATAATTATATATTTTTTTATATATATATATATATATATATATATATATATATATACACTTTTAGTGATATACTCAGTTACATTATTTTTTTATTTGACTATAATAGGCAAAAATTTATAGTTGATATCATTAACTTCTCTCAATGCAATTTTAAAAATATAAAAATGATAGAAATAGAGTTCTTTAACCAATTAGAGTGTAATATATATAGTAATATGTAAAGGCATGAATTTAGATAATAGGGGTGTATTTTCATGGGGTTTTGGGAGGAAAAAGGAGAGAAAAATATTTTTTTTATTTCTAATTAATATTCTTGATATTTTTCTTTAAATAAAAAAAATGGGTAGATTACATAATTAAACTTAATCTTCTAAAATTTGTTTACTTTTCTCCTTTTTTTTGTCGAAAATTTTCTCCCCCAATGCTGATATTTGTTATTACTTGGATTAAAGGTGAACACTCACAAAAAAAAAGGAAAAGATCAATTAAATTTTAAAACAAAAACCAAACTGAACTTCTTCCTCTTATACTTTATGTAAAAAGTAAAAAAAAAATAGAGAAAAATATAACGTTTACAGTTTTACAAGTAAGTTTACTTCGTCAATGACAATATGGCAAGCATTATTGACGCTAATTTTATATAAAACGCTACATGACAAAGTTTTAGTCAATGTCCGTTATAATTATAACAATTGTTCTAGGCTAGCTCAATGACAGCTCTTCCTTGTTATGATTAATCCAAAATGTATAATCCACGATTTGGAAGAATCGCCTGAAATTAACTAAATTTGTGTTGGTTTTATTTAAATTAAGTTATTGGAGTTAATAAATTTATATGGTAAAAATTTTATATTATCATCTAATATATTACTATATTATTTATTAAATTTGATAACATATAATGTGTCATATTAATTCTTTGTATAATAATTTAAGATCTCAATATGGAGAATAAAACACTATCTCTCCATTCTTTCAATTAAAAAGTCATGTCTCATCTTTGATATTTTGGAGAGTGTTTTTCACACATTATACTTACAAATATTATTTAACATCCCCTCAAATTATGTAAAAAAACTCAAATATATTTCAATTACTTAAAAAATGATATTATAAAATATAAATATTTATGATATTTTAATCTTTAATTTTTTATATTGAATATTTTTTTAAATTAAAAATCTTATCATTATTATTTAATAATTTATATTCCTCAATTAATATTTATAACAACAAATAATCAAATTTAAAAGTTTAAATGATGTAATAATCGATAGTATCTCAAACTTAAACTATAAACAAAGATAGAATATATTTAAAATTATATAAAACATTACTATTTAAATATTACGGTTGAAATAATTATTTTTCATCAATTAATAATTCAAGTTCAAAATATTTGTCTTTAATATAAACAGTTATAATAAATCCCTTATATAATCAATTATACCACAATATTTTTATTAATATGCTATACAATATATTTTTTATTATGTCACCTAATTATTTATTTAATTAGTAATTTAATAATATTTTTTTTGAGAATTTGTAGTAAGATATCAATTACTTAATAGTGATCGACATATAATATAGAACAATATTTTTATTCTCCTATGCTAATATCATTATATATTTGAGTTTTGTAAACTTTTAAAGTATTATTTTAAAATATTAACTTTTTTATTTTTATTTTTAATATATATTGCTAGTTTATTACTCAATATATATATTGCATAGAATAAAGGTAAAAGTACGTTTGTATTGTACTAGTGTTAAACCGTGATTCGCACTGGACAATGACTTCTTAATTGGATCTCTTTTCTTCCAATCCTATAAATCTAGGTTCAACAACATATTAAATATTTTAAATGTACATTTCACCTATCAAATTTTTTTGATAGAGTAAATTAAATATAGTTTTGCCATCGTTATTTAACTTCAAGCGAAATGCAATTTTGATTAATAATTTTGTGATAAAAATATAATAATAAATATTTTAAATGGGATCCAATGAAGATATTTTATTTAGATTATTATATTTTAATTACCTTGACACCAATAATTTGGATATTAGACAATGATTGAAGCGTGTTCACGGCAAATAACAAAAAGTATAATGGGTAGCTCCAATTTTATTGCATATGATGCAACAAAGACAATTCATCTTAATGGAAATATTGAAGTCCAATGGATAAAACCAAAAACAAATTATAAGAGGAATGAAAAGTAGGGTAGCCCATAATCTACAACGATCAAATCTTTTGGAAATCTTCTTTGTACACAATGTTCGTTGTTGTTGTCATTCGTATACCGTCACCATCACAAATCATTATTTTTAGCCCCAGATTTTTTCTTCACCCTAGACACAACAACATATAATTGTCCATGATTAAACACATGTCTTGTCAAGAAAACACCAACATGAGATAATGTCTGTCCTTGACTTTTGTTAATTGACACCGCGAAACATACACTAATCGGAAACTGACGTCGTTGAAACTTGATAGGACTCATGTTATCAGAAGGCATCAGATTTAACCTTGGTATGTACACTTTGGTCCCAACATAGCCACCTGTCACTATAATTGCTCCGATTACATTTTCACCAAGCTCAGGGACAATAAGTCGAGCCCCATTACACATACCAGCAGATACATCTAAATTTCTCAACAACATAATTGACACACCCTTTTTCAATGCTAAACGATGATCTGAAAAAGCCTGAGCACCTCACACCATTCAAGAACTCAGTCGTCACCCAACATAGCCACCTGTCATTATAATTACGTTTGTATTGTATGTGTCACGTAACACACGTCAAACACAACTAGAAGGTCTATATCTTAGTTATCCATTATTATTGTATATGTGTAATGTGTGATATAAATAATATAATAATAATAATAATAATAATAATAATAATAATAATATTTAATTGATTTTTTTTGTGTAAACCATAGGGATCCCATATTACCAGGGGCAATCCTATTCGGGGCTTAGTCACAGTTAGGGATGGGAAAAGACCGAGCCCAACTAGGCTTTCTAAGGCCTGAGCCTGGCCCGCACCTTAAATCCATGGCCTGAGCCTAGCCTGTTTACCTGACATAGGCTTTGTTTTATGTTCTTAGCCTGACTTATTTAAAGCCTGACATGGCCTGAAAGCCTGTTTAAAAGCCCGTTTTATAGTAAGACACTTGAATATATCATAAGCATATATATGAATAGACTTATAGTCTCAAGTTTTTAACATACTTAAATGTTTATACAAGCTAATAAGTATATAATTATAAGTAAAAGTAATAAAAAAATCTTTATAATAATAACAATATAAAAATATTAATATTAATTTATATTTTGTTAAATAGACCGGCCTGATAGGCTCAAAAGGCTTTTTCGATGGCCTAAAACCTGGCCTGTTTTGTTATATAGGCTTTTGAAAAAGCCTTGACCTGCTCTATTTAATAAATTGGCCTGGTCTGACCTGGCCCGAGTCTGATGTAGGCCGAGTAGTAGGCCCCTAACGAGCGGTCTGGCCTGTTCCCCCTAGTCACAGTTAAGGCTCCTCACCCCTCCCGAAGAATGTGTTTAGTGGGGATCGAACCCGAGAGCTCTTCCCACAATCTCAGACTGTGTTGCCAACTGAGCCACAACTCTTTGGTATACTTAGGGTTCGTTTGGCCCGACTTTTGTTCGACTTATAAATTGCTTTTAAGCTGAAGTAAAAAATAAGACCTTTAAAATATAAAGTAAAAGTTGTTTGGCAATTTTATTTTTTAACTTAAAAGTTATTTTTAAATTAAATGTTTTTAATAAAATGTTTATTAAAATTATTTTATTTTAGAGTTTAATTAGCATGCACTGACAGTGTAAAAGAGTTTTACACTGACGTTTAATCATGATTCTTCATTTATATGACTTTTAAAATATTAATTAGTAAAGTCAACAAACTTACCATAAATCAAGCGTTGTGATTAACCGTCTTTGTAAAACTTTATACACTGTCAGTGCACACTCTTTTTTTTCTAAGCAAAGAAGTTTATTAATAGGGAGTACAAGGAGTACTCTAACCCAAAATACAAAAAGGTAAACAAATGAAGGTGGTAAAACAAAAACCATCAAATAAAAGAAAAGGAGCAAAATAAAGCATTAGAAACATAAAGAAGTAGATCCAAGGCCACAAGCTAGTAGAACCGTGTGAATGATTTCCAATTCCAACCAAAGCATTATCCTACCAATAACCAAGCATTTATTCAGTGAAATAATGCACACCACATACACAAGCGGACAGTCGGGGCATTATCTTGTAACAGAATGCAAGTTAATGCAAGCTGCTGGTTCCTCAGACCAACAGGAAAAAGCATAAGAAAAAAGAATTATCTCTAGCACGCAGCCATTTCCAAGAGCGTAATTTACTCAAATCCAAAAGCTCAAGTGTTGTTGCAAATTTGTTGGAAAAAACAACTTCATTCCGAGACAACCACAAACTCCATAAGACAGATAACCAAATAACAGAAGACCTACGCTTCATCTTGTCATTACTCATGAATATACCCAAAAATTGTTCAAAGCGACCAATAAAGTTGTTAGATAGAGCTGAATGGAATCCACACCAGTTAAGACACAACATCCAAATATGATAAGCAAATGGGCATTCAAAAAATAAATGAGAAAAGTCTCAGATTCATGCTTGCACCATAAGCAACCAGAGTCAGAAAATTGTACAATTCCCCTCTTAACCAGATTAGCCTTTGATGGGATTCAATCCAACATCACCCTCCACGCAAAACATGAGACTTTGGAAGGAGCCAAGGAACACCAAATAAATCTGTGCATCGGCATTACAGCTGAAATATTTTCATTAACAATTACTTGATAAGCAGACTTAACAGAATAAACACCAGTAGAATCCGCTAACCAAGTCCAAGAATCTTCCACTCCTTCATTCAACTGTACCAATCCCAAATCCAGCAACAAAGATGATAACTGTTATATCTCCCACTGGAAAAGTTGTCTTCTCCAATTCCAAGACCACCCAGATACACCCTCTCTAAGCCTAAACATTTCAGCAACAAACACCTCTTTATTTGTAGTAATGGAAAATAATCTACCATACCTCTCGCAAAAAGGAACTGGTATACACCAAGGATCTCTCCAAAAAGAAACACTCCTCCCATTCCCCAACACTCTAATACACTTACTAAAGAACCAGTCACATGATATCCTCTCACATTCTTCAATATGCCAAAGATCATACCATCAGGTAGATACTCCCTTTCTTCCACAATCTTTTCTCACAGTAGGCTCACCATAAATAGATGTTAATACTCTATTCCATAGGCTCCCTCTCTCAACTAACAACCGTCATCTCCATTTCCCTAAAATAGCCAAATTGAAAGCTCTCAAATCCTTCACACCCAACCCCCCATATTTTTTACCTTTACATATATCATCCCAAGCAACCCAAGCTAATTTTCTATGCTCATAATCCCCTCCCCAGAGAAGTTTTTTAAATAAAGATTCAAATTTAGAAATGATACCTGTGGGAGCCTTGAAAAAAAGAAAGAAAGTAGATCGGGATTGAATTCAAGATGGATTGCAAGAGTCTACCACCAAAGGACAAAAGATTACCCTTCCACTTGGACAGCCGATGTTCCACCTCCCGAATAACAGATTGCCAAGTTGTCAACCTATTAGGATTGGCTCCGATGAGTAAACCCAAATATGGGCAAAGGAAAAGCCCCAACTTTACAATTCAGAAATTGAGCCATGATCTCCAACCACCTTATGTCAACATTGACACCCAACAACTTGCTTTTATGAAAGTTGACTTTCAAACCTGCCACTAACTCGAACAATTGCAACACAACTTTAATTGCCCAGACATTGTCCAGAGAAGCTTGCTTTATTTTATTTAAAACTAACATAAATAGTATCTAAATTAACATAAGTTCAAAACAAATCAAAGCCACAAAAAAATTAACCCCAAACATGGAATTAATTGATTTAGACGTGAAGTTTTTATGCTAATTAACATAATCTTGTATAATTAAAACGGCTTGTATCCGCTCAATAACTATTCCAATTAATGAATTGCACATGAGAATGAAATAATTATCCACTCAGTGCATGTTTGGAAAAGCATTCAATTTAACTCTGCTCCATATAGAGTTCGCATTTATCGTCCTAAAATTGCGAATTTAAACGCTATTCTAACTTCCAATTGACAAAAAAAAAAAAAGAACGCTATTCCAAACTTCCATTCTCAAATGATTGACGACACACCAAATGAAATTCTCATTAGGATGACACATGTGATTATTGATGAATTTAAATATAATATATATAGCCAGCTCAAATAACGGCCGATTTTGCACAGTATGATGATTGATGAGGAGGCTAGCTAGTAAACAACGAGATGGGCATGGGCTAAGTTGGAAGGTTGTGGTTAGCTTAGGCATGGAAATGATAGACATAGCCAACACGAAAGGTTAGGAAGTACTCGATCGGAAGAAGAAAAAAAAAAGAAGGTGCCACAATACAATATAACTGTGCCGTGTGCCAACCAAGTGTCTCCATCAACAAACGCAACGAGAGGCCACGTCTCACGCACAGTGACTATCGTCATAAAAAGGGACCCATTCCCCTGCAAAACAAACAATACATTATACTATAATCGTTTAATAAAATTAAAAAAAAAAAAACTAGTTTGCTTGCGTCGGATTTGCACCGAAGACCCAACAAATTACCCACTAATACGTGCATATAATCTCTTGGGCCTTCCATCTACGTGTGCCTATGCACTGCTTCCTCTTGAGTCTTGACCACAAATTAATTAAAGGAGACAGAAGCAATGACATATAGATATAGGTAGTAGGTGCGGTTTAATTGAGGGTCAAGTAATTCCTGGAAGAAGTAAATCATCAAATCAAAGTCAAGTTCAATAAGTACAAGCAGTTAATGCTGCGAGATACAGTCCAATTTCGAGACTACATATTGTTTTGTTCACACAGCTATGTTAATTAAAACTAAATCTTAATTGTATCCGCCTCCCCACATCTCTATTATACCCAACCTCAAATAAAATGGGATGGAGCGAGTATAAGATTATTTATAAAGTTTTAAAATCATTTATTAATTCTTTTCTATCTTTACACTTTGTTATTAATGAATTTTTTATGTTTGCAAGATTTTGTTAATGTGGAGGACTAAATAGAATTTGACTTAAAATAAGGGTAAATTTGTAAGTTAGAGAAATTTCTTTAAAATCAATATATTAAAATAGTATTTTTTCTTAATATGTGTGCTGGAGTGATAAGGTTTATAAATAGAACTGAAGATAGTAATAATTATAGGATCTTGCTTAGGAGTACCCTAAGTACACTGGTTAAGAAATTCATATATAGTAAGTCTTTATGTATTGAAAATCACGATATTGATTGCATTTATAATACTAAATGTTATATCCAATAAATTTTTCTAATTTTAATTCATTAACTTAATATTTCCCATAATTATATTATAGTTTTTCTTTTCATAATGTAGCTCAAGTCGAATATGATCATTATGAATGATAAAATTCTAAAATTTAAAATAAAATTGCAAAAAATATTTATAATAAAAGGCGATTTTAACGCATATATGAGATATATAGAGTTTTTTTATTTTATTTTATACGAAATAAATATTTATTTTCATAAAAAATCAGGAGCATGAATTTTAATTTTATACAAATAATACAAGTATGAAACCCAATTCAACCTGAAATTGACCTTAAAAAAGGACTTTAGTGTAAAGAAAATATTATCCCTATGCATGTCTTCTATATTTACCTAACTGAAAAGGATTATTTGTTCAAAATTCTCAATCTTCTTAAATGCATTGGCAAGACTATAAGTCACTGATCGTGGCCGAGGTAAGCACTAGGATCCAAGGTATGGATCCGGGATGAGAGCGACGGTTAGAGGAGGATCCTAGTCTCCAATGGGGTAGTCTCAGACGGGGGAGCACGGTGGGAGGTACCTGCAGAAGGCACTATAACGCCCAAATTAGTGAGAGTAAGAGAGTGAGTAGTGAGTAGAGAAAAATTACATTGGCCTTGAGGGGAGGCCTTCCCATATATACATGCTACCGTGGTTAGCTACTGTAGCGGGGGTAGGCTCGTAGTAGCTGAGGGAGTAAGGATGATTACGCCTGTCACCATCGGCCGTAATCCCCTGTAATAGTCAGTCACCTAATCTGGTTACTTGTGTTGGTGGCCATGCCACCAGTATCAGAGGGGCATGAGACACATTAAATGTGATGTGACCTTATAGGTAGCCTGGGTTGGGTTAGCCGGATACCAAGGTATTTAGTCCTCATCCGGGGTCCGAGATGTCCAGGGGTGCTGGGATGATCCTACCTATGACGAGATTTTGTTTCCTATCCATGGGTTGTATCTCGGCTAGGGGATGACTTGGGTCTCGTCCTGGGAAGCGACTTGTGTCTCGGCCTAGGTATCTGCCTAGGTACCAACCCGGCCGAGTGACTCTCGGTCAGATCATGATCAGTTGCCCCCCAGATTGATAATTAAGGAGTGTTAGCTGACGGGTAACATACTTGAGATTTTTGCCCTTTTTTCTAATGTCTTCCCAGGGGTTGCCCGGATGAGTCACCAAAAAATCCAAGAGCCAAGATTCTTTCTTTCCGCAGTTGACTAAAACTTTCTTCTTTTTTTTTCCCTTTTACTTAACCTTAGGTACTTAGCTTTTTCACTCTTATTTTGAAATTTTATTATCCATACGTAGAACTTCTTTTATCACACACAATTTTTAATCTCTACTTTATTTCCATGATCAATCTCTTTTGTGAATTAGACATCTGTAATATATATATTTGTGTGTATACACACATTTTCTAGTTGTGACTTTCATGATTTGAGTTAAATTTATTGTAAATATATTAATAATTATAATTTTAATTCATATATAATATATAATTATAAAAAGTAAACTTTTAATAAACAATATATAGTTAATTAATTATTTATCTTTTTATATATCGCGTGATGTTTTTATAAGATTATATTACAAGATTTCATAATCAGTAGTGATTTTCCCTAAGTCACTGAACACAGTTAACTCATGATATATATACAAGAATTAATATTAACAAAAAAGAATTCAACTATTTTAAGTTTTCAAACATTCAATATGTACACTAGGAATGACTAGGGGAATTTTCATTGATAAATATTAGCAATACACTCTTAAAACAAAAGATTTCACTTTTTTTCTTGAAAAAAATGAAAAAACTAAACTTACGGTATGAGCTTTGAACGGATCACACCTCAATGACTCCAATAATTATTGTTTTTAATTCTAATCAAGCACACGGTCATGCAAGCAGTTAATTACTACTATTATAATGAACCGATTCATACGCCTTATATAATTACTTCCATCGGTAACATAAATTTCTTGACCGTATACATGGATCTGGCCGTAAACAAGAAGGGGGCGGTTGGGTTTATTAATAATTTACAATTATATCAGCCATATTTAAGTTTACTGAAACATACCAGTAAGTGGTGAAAAAAAGAGAAATGTAATTCATACAACCATACAACAATTCAACTAAGAGATATAAGGAGAGAAAAAAAAGAAGAGAGATAAATGTGAGATTGGATAGGTGATGTGATGGAGAGATATTAAGAGAAAAAGTGTGCGGTATGAGTTATTGTATGTTTTGGTTGTATGAATTTATTATCTCTAAAAAAAATCATATGCATCTCATAATCTTAAAAATATAAAAAGAAAAAAGTGCCGGCCAAACATCGACAATTTACTTAATTTGTTTTAGCTTGAAGTTTTCATTTTTAATTCTAGAGTTAATTATATTTTTAGTTCTTAAAATATAGTTAATAATTTATTTTAGTTCTATAATTTAAAATCAATAATTTTGATTCTTGAAAAATTAAAAATATATCACTTTAATCTTTATTACACAATTTTACTACATATTTTGTTACGGATTAACTATGATTTTTTATCGATAAGAAATAAAAAAAGAGATTTTTACTTTTTGAGGAATCAAATTTATTTATTTTAAATTACATGAATTAAAATCAAATCTCAACTATATTTTAGAAATTAAAAACATATTTAAGATACGCACATGTACAAGAACATATGTTGCGCTACATATATGTATGCTGAACTGAGGCGATTAGCATGGGTCAAAAATTATTTACGTTAACTATGAATGGAATTAATTAATTAAATTAAAATATGTAAGGGGACAAAAACAGAGAAGGTGGTTAATTTAAAGTAATTAACATTGGATGCTTGGAAGGGATGCGTAGGTGGTGGTGGTGGTGCCGGTGTAGATGCGGTAGAATGCTGAGGATGATGCGTATTCGTCGGCACTGCTTTATGCACTCATGTTTCCCGGCCCGAGTCGATTGATTTTTATCTTAAAAGTGCCACATCCGTTCCATAGTGACAAATATTAAACTTGGTCTTATATATGCTATAGCTAGGGGGTGATGAATCAAGCATTTTACTGCTCATGCTTCCCGTTTTCTCGGCCACTGGTCTAGTGCTATACCGCAGTGTGCGTCTCACTTTGCTTTTTCATTTGTCCACACAAACTTGATGTTGCCATTTCTTCGGAAGCAAGAGGCAAAAGGAGAAAAGTTGTTATATACTATGCCTACAACCATTTTTTTAATACAATTTTAACACATAGTATGTATGATTATATTTGCTATTAGGTTGAACTAAGTATATTATTTAATAAATTTTTTAATCAAATCTTAATAATTGAGAGTAATCCCTCTCGAATTACTTTATAATTTGTCCAAAAAGATAGCTTGATGTTTTGCCTAGGGAGCAATGCACTGGCCTCTCGTATCATCGGTTACTCCACTGCTAGCTATCAAGTTTGACTACAATGCTTATTAATTATTATTTCTTCTTTTTATACATACACCCACTTGGGTATTTTAGTCTTGCTTATTAAGCATACGTTTAGAAAATTTTTATTATGAATAATAATATTTTATCTTACATTTTTTATATGAATTTATCTTACATTTTTTATATGAATTTAATAACTATACACTGTAAAACTATTTTACATAGTCATCCAATGATGTATTGACACATCATTTAGTGTCCGTTTGGTTTAGATTTTAAACCATCTAGAATCAATTCTGCAGAATTGATTTTAAATCACTTCCGTCCAACATACTACGTAAAGTGTGCATCATCCATCTCAACCATTCATTTCTAGAATCAATTTTACTCAACTGTAAACCAAACGGACACTTAATGAGTTTAAAATGCAAATGTATTATATTCCTTAAATGATGTGACAACACGTCATTGGATATCTGTGTAAAATCATTTTACACACCGACAGTGCATAATAGTTAAACTTTTTTTATACCTGAGAATTATATTAAATTTATATTCCAATTAATCTGAGTTGAATATGATGGATCTATATAAGTAAGGGGAAACAGTTTTCCCATGCATGTTTTTTAAAAGAATAATTTCAAAAGAGAATAGTGTGAATTAATGAATTTATAATTTGTTTGGATAAAACGAAAATAATGAAAGAAAGAGAAAACTGATGCCACTTTTCTTCCCTTTCCCTTTTCCATTTCTGTCAAATGAAATAAGCGGTCTCGTTATTTTTATCCCTTTTATTTTCTTTAAAACCATGCACACTGTTAACATCTATGACAAGATGTTAGATTTCCTGTTTTGATTTTTTTGGACTTCTTTTTTTATTGAATTGGAAGTAATAATCATATTTGCATTAAGCTTAGTTGAATATGTAATGATGCTTTTCTATGTGACAAATTAAAGTACGAGAAGTTCCTTTCGTTGAACCGGAATATGCTCTTATCTCTCAACCCGTTTTAACTCAAACAATGATAGTAATGATCGTTTAATTTGCTAAAAGTAGGAATGTATAATTTAAACTTATTTTTCTTTGAAAGGGTGACTATAAATTGTTTCCAAAGCGCACGTATATGTATATTTATAATCTGAATCCTACAACTCCGACATTGAATCTACCTAAACGGCAAGGTATACATTAGTTGATGTGGATGTAAGTTGTCTCTCGTACATGATCTCTATTCAATACTAACTATATTAAGAGATATTTTATCTTTGAAGTTAATTGGAGTTGTTTTCAATTTTCTTTAAAAAATATTTTTATATATGTTTTTTTTTCACAAGATTGTGCGTACATGTGATATCAAAGAGAAATGCTGATTCATTCTAAAGTGATGTGTATAAATTAATTGGTACGAAAGAAACGTGAATAGATAAAAATAAACCCTCATTTTGGTATAAAATATTTGAAGTCAATTATATTAGTCTTAAGAAAATTATATATTGTATTCAAAAAATAAAAATTATTTAATTTAATTAATTTTTGCAAAGAAATATCAACGTTAATTCAATCCTTAAAAATATTAAATTAAATAATTTTTTTATTTTTTAAAAAAAATCATATAGCATTGCTCTATATTTAAAAATAATGAAGAATGCAAAACAATACTTTCCTTAGTTATAGATAAGGACTAAACTAAATTGAAGTTTAATTAGTATATACTGATTAAAAAAAAGTGTCACATATTCATCTAACAGTGTGTTATTACATTGTTTAATAAGTATGACACCTCATATATATGTTATTAGTTAAATTTAATAAATCATATGATAATGCATTATTGGATAACAATATAATTTTTTTTTTCATTCTCACTAATATATCATTAATTTGTTATAAATTATTTAAGTGTATAAAATTTTTATATTGACTTCAATGGTGTATTACGACATCATTTAATGAATGATGTCTCATATATTATTATATAAACTCGTTAAATAATATGATGACATTCTTAGATGATTGTGTAGTATATTTTTACACTGAAAAATCTAATTATCAATAAAATTTTTACACAAACAATCAATGTGTTGCCAAACTTGATAAAATTACTGTGCGTGTAAAATTAATTAATTAAAATATACAAATTATGTACATTGTGATATACATTCAAAATCTCTGCAATTATGCAAACCAACATACAAAATATAAAACCGAAACAATCTCTTTTTTTTGGTCTAACAAACTAATATTTTATATATGCATTAAACTAATCTTGGGGCCGTTCGTGATGGTTGTGAATTTTCAGTTTTTATTTTTTAAAAATTTGAATCA
This sequence comes from Sesbania bispinosa, assembly GCA_026901365.1. NCBI lineage: Eukaryota > Viridiplantae > Streptophyta > Magnoliopsida > Fabales > Fabaceae > Sesbania > Sesbania bispinosa. The sequence goes on from QLOH01001055.1 coordinate 169,982, forward strand.
TGATTTTCAAAATGTTTGTTTTGAAAAACAAAAATAAGTTTTCAATTATTGATTTTGAGCTATAAAATTTAATTTAAAATTTTTAAAAACAAAAAACTAAGAACTCACGGCCACCCAGGGGCTTAACTTCTAAAGTTCATGTTTACAAATTAATCAACTGATTCAGCCTTAAGAAAGGACAAGTGGTACAAGAACACAGTCACTCATTTGTCTTTCCATAATAATGTCAAGACTTTAGGATATGACTTTAGCCAAAATGAAATATTAATTGTGGATCACAATAATCCCAAATTGGATCTGATTAAAATATACATTCTATGCATGTTAATCAGTGGCCATGTAAATCACTGAAGTTTGATACATACAAACTTAAAGAAGACAGAAAAAGATATTACACACAGCCACACTCTTAAACCCCACTTAATTTTTTATACCAGAGATTTTGTATTAAAACCGTAAGTTTGAACATGTTTTTATCAAAGTTATCATTAAATTATATGTTATGTTCCATCCTATATATAAGATATGGTTAACGGTTGTACTATTAAAAAAGCAAGAACGTTTGCTAAAAAACATATGAAATTTACAAATAATAGTATAAAAATTAAACTTATTATCTGTACAAACGTATATCAGTTGCTACCTCTTTTCGAGATTAATATGAAAAATAGAAATAAGAAAGTGGGGGGAACAAGAGTTACGGGTTTGAATTTTGTTACTGGAGGCAAACCTGTTCCGGGAGAGGTGCATGTAAGACAAGTGTGTGAAATGCCAAAACCATTTTAATACACTTTTTAATTTTTTTACTTAAAAAAGTAAGAAGAAACCGAAGGGCATTTCGGTAAATGAGTGACAGTCTCCGAAACGAACCCTATCAAACAAATCCTCCAATTTCAATTTTTCGCAAGCCCGGATCTTTCGCGACCGTGTTTCAGACAAATTTTCTTCCGCGCAGAGCCAAAAGTCACTTCTCTTCAATATTTTAATTAATTATTTTTATTTATTTTTGGGGCTTTCTAGTTTCCCTGCCTATAACTCGAATCAATCCCTCTGCTTTTACGCTGAAACTCTTGCTCTTATAATAACCTCACTCTCTTTCTCTCTCTGAAAACGAGCTTCCTTCCTTGCATGCATTCACCTGCTTTCTTCCTCTAATTCCTCACCCCCAAAACCAAAACGCTTGTTTTATTTTTCTCCGATTATTAAATTAATACACTAGCCCCCTACACCCGCATGGTGTAGTAGCTGTTTGTTCAAAGAGTAGTAACTCTAACTCCACTCCACGCCCCGCCCCACAGGATGTGTGACTGAGTGAGAAATAGAGAGAGAGAAAAAAAAGAGGTTGTTTGTTTCAGTTTTTGGCCTTTTTTGTTTGTTATGTGCTATAAACTGTTGTTGATCCAGGATTGAGAGGAGTTCATTTTGCATTTCGCATTTCGCAACTCAATCTTTGATTTCGATTCTCAATGGCTCGTGCTACTACTACTACCAACTCTAACTGGCTATCGTTTTCGCTCTCGCCAATGGAAATGCCTCAGTTCGTTCAATACGACGCCGCTTCCTCCGCTACTTCCTCCCATCATTACTTCCTTGACAATTTGTACGCCAATGGTAGTGCAGTGCAGCGTAATGTAACGTCGTTTCTCAATTAATAGAAGCTACTAGTTCATTATAACCGCACCGACCCACGTGAAATAGTTAGCTAGCTACCTTTCTGTTGTAACGTTTGTTGTTTTGTATATACTGAGCCTTATTTTTGTGCTTGCAGGGTGGGGAAACCCCAAGTCTCAGTTACTATACGGTGCGCAAGTGGAGCAAAATCTGAACCACAGTAACAGGGTAGAGCAACAACCACCGTCGCTTCTTTTCATGGACTCTTCGCACTCGCAGCACGTGAACCACGCGCGCCGCCACCGAAGCTTGAGGATTTTCTAGGCGATAGCCAGACGGAGACTCAGGATTCTTCCCTCACTCACATATATGACCATCACCATGGCTCTGCTTACTTCGGTGGTGACCACCAAGATCTCAAGGCTATTGCTGCCTTCCAAGCTTTCTCTACCAACTCTGGCTCAGAGGTTGATGACTCTGCTTCCATCGGAAAAACGCAACCAGGTTGCACCAACGAGTTCGGGACTCACTCTATTGAGTCTTCTGCCAACGAGTTAGCCTTCTCTGCAACCGCCGCCGCCGCGACCGGGACTTTGTCCCTTGCCGTCGCGCAGAGCTCCGAGGAGACTCTCGTTGCGGCTGATTCCGACAGCTCGAAGAAGATAGCCGATACCTTCGGCCAGAGAACTTCAATTTACAGAGGTGTAACCAGGTACCAAATTTGATTTCAGTTTTTTTCTCTATCATGCTTTGTGTGAACGCGGTTTTTTAATTTAATTTAATTTTTCTCTTCCTTCTGTTTTGTGTGTTATATCATGTGTATGAAATATGAAATGAAGGTTCTCTCTTTTTCCAAGCCAAAGGATCTTTTGGCACATTGGAAGTTGAAAAGAGAGTAGTGATTGACCATCCAAGCCATGGTGTTGGTGTGGGAAGTCATAGATTTGGCCTCTTTTCTCACACTCACATCTATTTCATGCTAGATTATGATCTTTTATTGCAGACACCGATGGACGGGTAGATATGAAGCGCATCTATGGGATAACAGCTGTAGAAGGGAGGGTCAGGCTAGGAAAGGGCGTCAAGGTCTTTTTCTTTGCTATTCTCTCTCGTTTTTTTTAATAAAAATGAGAAGAAAAATAAAAGAGAGTAATGGAGGGTTTGATTCTGTAACACTGAAAAGTGGCTTGCATGCATTGAAGGTGCATTAATGGTTGGAGTGTGGTAGGACACCTGGGGTTGGGTTACTTTCTTAACAGTGTTTTTTATGATTGACTGATAAGGGTGGTATATAGATGCATACTAGTACTACTAAGCTACACTAATGCTTCGGGTACTTGTTACTTCATACACTGTGTTTCTGCAATTTCTTTCAATTGATTTGATCCAATGTGCCGCCATTTTGCCCCATGTGAGTCGGGTGCCTTTGCTTTCTTGTCTGCAGCTCAGACATTTTAATCTTTCATTTCACTGTGCATCCCTTCCTTTCCTCTCCCTGGCCTTCTTCCGTACTCCTTTGGTGTTGACGCCACCATGTCTATTCTAATCCCCTCTTTGGTCATAAGTCATAACACTGGTATTGTTGTTGTGTGTTATGAGGGCTTTTTTCATCTTTTGCTTTTGCTTTCTTGCCAGTGCCAGGGAAAGCTGCGTTTGACCACATCACCCATCACTCCCGTATTGAATTTTGTACTTTGCTTACACTGAGGTGGTGGAGCGTTCCACTGTTAGCTGAAAGGTTTTTGACAGGGGAGTCTGGGCCCTTCTCAGAATAATGTCCTCTTCGTTCTGAAACAAACTCACGGGATTTCTTAGATCTTATGTTGCAGAGACAAAATAACATAAATATATATTATTATTGGAAGAAAGCAAGAAAAGGAAAAAAAGCCTTTTGTCTATAATCTATCCAATGAGAATTAGGCAATTGGGCATTTCTTTTTTTCCGCCTGTTTTTCAAGTGTCGGGATATGTCTTTGACAATGCGCTGGGATTATTGAAAAATTATCAAAAGGAAAAAGAAATTTCAAAATTACTACTTTACAACAGATACAATTCATTTTTTTTTTTGTTAATAGTGTTAACTTTTTGGTATAGTAAAAATTCGATGAGTCCTTGTAGTAAGAAAAGAGGATGGGGTTGATGGATCTCATCCAATGTACAGTTGTTTTCTATCCTACGTAGCAGCTATAAAAGGCGTGAAGAGAGGGAAAAAATAAAGCTTGCTTGTGCGCATGCACCGCGGCGATTGGCAAGCATAGGATCACTTTGTTTTGGTCATTGGCATTTTTAGATTAGAAAAGTAAATTTTGGCAGATAATTTTGACTATTCCTTAAGCTGATATTTGATATTTGGCTTTTCCTTTGCATGGAACGTGACTTGGTGCATTTCTCGCTGTCATTCATTCTTGACTCTCCTACAGTTTATCTGGGTAAGCAGTATTTTCAGTTAGTTTCTTTTTTCTTTTTTAATTTGATTCTCTACCTAGCTATCTGAAGCTTATGTATTGTTACATTGTTTTAGAGAGATGGTTTTGTAACGTAGTATATTGTCATGGTTATCAGGTGGATATGACAAGGAAGAAAAGGCCGCGAGGGCCTATGATTTGGCAGCTCTAAAGTACTGGGGTCCCACCGCTACCACCAACTTCCCTGTAAGAGTCTTTTCTCGTGTTCAGTTTTGATCAATGTTAGTGGCCTGTGTACATGAAATCCTACGTCTATAGCAGGACTGAAAACCTTCAAGTGGTACTGCAGAATGAGATATTCTAGTGAAAGAATATTGTTTAATTCATATTTAAGCACGCGCAAGCATATACATAATAATTTTTCGCTAAAAAGGAACATGGTTACTGGTTAACCTCTGGTGTGAAAGAAATATGCTTTACTTGTTACTCAAAAAGTTGAGGCTACGGTGCCAAGAAAGTTAATTTGGATCTTCTAACCAACGTGGCAAGAATAAGTGTGTGACCTTGTAACAGCTCTCTTAGCCTAGGTGTCTAGTGCATAATAACTGAGATTGTACATGGACCGTATTGGAACTAGTCACTTACCTTATTTCTATCCTCTTATTTCTCAGGTTTCCAACTATACAAAGGAATTGGAAGAGATGAAGCATGTAACAAAGCAAGAATTTATTGCATCACTGAGAAGGTTCGATAGCCTGAGTTGGCCTATTAAAATTTAGAACTGTACTACTATGCAGCTACAAAAATTAGATTTCTGTTCTGGCAGGAAAAGTAGTGGTTTTTCCAGAGGAGCTTCCATCTATAGGGGTGTTACAAGGTTTGTAATTTAAAATGATTTAACATATTTATTATACATTAGCATTTGCTAGTGTTGTCTCACTTATGTGCCCTTGGTCTTATGGTTTAATACTTATTGGATACTGCAGGCATCACCAACAAGGTAGATGGCAAGCAAGAATTGGCCGTGTTGCTGGAAACAAAGATCTGTATTTGGGAACATTCGGTAAATATTTTTGTTTCCATGGTTACATGTTATAAAAAATCTTTGGATTTGTTTAATGGATTATTACAAAGTCTAAATGATCAAGTTTGACAAATGCTTTTATTCTTGACCAAAAACAGAAAGATAATCAGAATAGATAGATTTTATGACTGTTATAAGTAAGTTCATACTGATGATTACATATGTCATCAAGGTGGACCTGGAACAGTCCTATTTCAAACATTATTCTTATCTAGAACTTTATTGTAGTTAACAGTTGTGTTTTCTTTGTTAAATATTGATTATCATTTTTCTATGTATAATAATGTAATCCATGTCACATGGTAACAGCAACTGAAGAGGAAGCAGCAGAGGCATACGATATTGCTGCCATAAAATTCAGAGGTGCAACGCAGTAACCAATTTTGAGATGAATAGATATGATGTGGAAGCTATAATGAAGAGTTCTCTTCCAGTTGGTGGGGCAGCTAAACGCTTGAAGCGTTCCTTAGAATCAGAGCAGAAAGCTCCTCTGAGCAATAGTCAGCAGAACCCACAGTGTGGAACCGTGAGTAACAGCATCAATTTCTCGGCCATTCATCAGCCAGTTGCTTCTATCCCTTATGGAATTCCGTTTGATTCGACAACAGCATAATCATCATAACCTTTTCCAACATTTTCATGGTACCAACGATGGCACTGCAGAGTCTGCTGTAACTTCCACCAATGCAACTGGACTGACTGCTCTGCCAACATCAGCAGCTGAGTTCTTCATATGGCCTCATCAGTCCTATTGACCCAACCAACTCAACTAGTTATCATCTTTTGCTAATTTTTCCTGCTTCTCCTAACAAATCAAAAGGCTAAAGCTATAATCCCTGGCACAGTTCAGCTGACCCCGCCTCTCTATAATTAACCCTTTAGGTGCTAAAGAAACAAAGAAAATGAGGTTTTTTTGTGTTCGCTAATCTTAGTTACAGTGGGAAGCTGGATTATGTAACTAACTACTCAAAAATGACAAATATTTTGAGTCGTGCATTATAGTTTTGAACAATTCCCAAATTAATGCTTCTCTTAACTTGCAGCAGTATTATGATCGGCCACCTATTTTTACTATCAATTTGGCTTCGTGTTTTTCCATGTACTTACAGTTTATGGCATTCTTGTGGAACATGAATGTGGATAGGAGTAGGAATGTCAAAACATTTGAGTAAGCGGATTAAGAATTTAAGATATTCAGTTCTGCCATACAATCAGTAAAGTTGTCAACATCTAAATTTAGATATCACATCTAAACTTAGGAATCAAAAGATATCACATCTAAATTTAGGAATCAAATCATTTGTCACACTAATTTTTAGATAGTTCAACCATAAAAAACAAACTCAGAATTTAATGTTGTTATTTAAATGTTTTTTTAAAGGGTTATCCAAATAAAAGTTAAAACCTCAAAATTTGCTCTTGCTTCTCCTCTCCCTTGAGAGAGAGTGTATATTATATCCAATTTAAAAGGAATTCCATATTTCAATGTCATATTTTTCATTTTGTATGTTTTCATTTAGCTTTGTTGAAATTTAGAATATAAACATAAATCATTAAAATGAATGCTTCAGAAAAAGAAAAATTGGACATATGAGAAATGAGCACTGCCCACCAGGGAAAGTTAGCTTTGCTCGTGAACGAAGAGAAGTTCAGAAAATTGGAGATATCTGTTGTGAATTAAGGTCTAAATGTATCGTTCATGGAGAAATTAGTGTGACACGAAGGTATAGGATACTTTGTAAAGAAAATAGCATAGGTTTTGTCCAAAAAAAAAAAGATATAGCATTGGTTAGGAACACCATTGTACCAATTTTTTTTTGTTTTGTTTAATTTGGAAAGTTCTCAATTCACCCTAAAAAGAGATAAAGAGATTAGTGTCAAACGAGGGTTGCACTCTAGTACCCTAAGAGCGGGGTATACGGGCCAACTCGGTCCACGTTGGCCCGCATCGTTGTGGACCGGGGTGGGTTGGCCTGTGAATTAAATGGGCCTGAATTTAGTTGGTCCGCGTCTGTCCCATTTAGCCCGCGGGCTAACGGGCTGGTCCGCGGGCACATTTAGTTAAAAAAAAAAGAATTAACAACATGAATACTAATGAGCCCAATTCTTTCGCGTGGGCAATCCAATTTGCTAAAAAAGGTAGGCAATACAAGAATTGTTTATTTTGAAATATCACTATTAAATTATTTTGAATCACAATACAAGGTAGGCATGAATCACAATTCACAAATGAAATCTGAAAAATTAAAAAAAAACCAGAAAAAATAACTAAAAAATTGTCTTCACTCTACGGCGAGAGAGGATTTTGGTACTTTTTTTAAGTGAGGCATAAAGGCCAAAGTTACATAAGAACAATTCGTGTACTCCATGTTAAATTATTGGAAAGTGCTCAACTCAACCTAAAAAGAGATAAAGAGATTAGTGTCAAATAAGGGTTGCACTCTAGTACCCTTAGAGCTGGGTATACGGGCCAACCCGGCCACGTTGGCCCGCATCGTTGCCGACCGGG